>JASDQU010243280.1:106881-117057 GCA_032191745.1 Picea mariana | reverse complement strand
TAAAATCAATGATTTTTCATGTTTAGAGAGTCTGAAAAGAACTTAAAGGTGAATCCATGGATGAATTTTTCATAAATATAGTCTCCCAAGCCTGAAAAAAGTGTAAAAAAATACATGGGATAACTCTTCTAATCATGCTTGATTATATTATTCCTTTTTCTTAATTAGTCTCGCGAGGCCAAAAAAAAGATAAACTACGACTCGAAAGACACACTTTCAAACCTTTTAATGAGTGTCAAAGGAAGCAAGATAACTTGACAATATTTTCATGTTTAGGGAGTTTTAAAATATCTTAAAGGAAACTCCAAAGAGTTCCTTTTTCATATATCTTTTACGAGTCCGAAAAATAGATAAAAGTATACTCGGTAACATACTCTCTTGTATTAAGGAGAATGAGAAAGAACAAAGACTAATCTCGTTCCATAAGAGCTACTATGTTAGGATGAGAATGACCCTCAAACTATGATTACTCCTAGAAGCATGTCTCTCTAAAGGTAGTTTTCCCCCAGCTTGCATGATAGAAGCTAGTGGTTTCTCTCCATCATGATGTCGAGAGGTTGGAGACCTACCCCTTAAATGTCGTTTCCTTTGGTGACTATTATCTTTTCCTTGTTTAGGTGTCTGGTTACTAATGGGAACATTTTCACTGGGTGGAGGAAGATAAGGTTCGAGTATTTGATCCAAAGTGATACTTGATTCTAATGGAGAAGGGTCTATTTCATTTTTTAACGAACTTGACAGAGATAATGAACTATGCTCGTGACCAGGTACTACCAAAGGATCATATAATTCTAAGGTGAGTTCCCATTTTTGTGTCAAGATTGTTAAAAAATGAAATAAAGGGCCTTGAGCGTAGTTTATTTTTTTATTTCAAGCTCGTTAAAAAATGAAACCAGGTTCGAGTAGAGTTCTCATTTCTATGTCAAGCTCATTTAAAAATGAAACAGAGAACCTCAATCATAGTTATATAATATTTTCCCTATGGATAGGTGAAATCTCCCTTGTATTACAAACCCCTATACCAAGACAGAAACACTACAAGTGGACACTAATATCCCTTTGAATTCAGTTTAACCAATCACAAAGAGAGAGGGAGAAATATATATATATATATATATATATATATATATATATATATATATATATATATATATATATACACATATAGTGAGTGTAAGAAGTTGTATTACTGCAAAAATATTATGATACAAAAAAGGGGGCCTCATGGTAGGAAACTAGACCAGGGGTTCCCGAGTTGCGCTTACTGATATGTATGAGGGGTCGGACTAGTCTGCCATTAGGGGAAACCATGCCATTCCCGCCATAACCAGTTTGAAAAAGAAAAGCAACATAGAAATAAAAAAATAGACGCTGAGACAACCCAATAGGCCCGAGAGACTATTGGCTGAACTACCCATTCGACTAACCATTCACTCGTCCATGACAATGATGCGTTTCTTCCCTTCATTCGCCTGGATCTTTTTATCCTCCTTATGGGAGATCGTGAGATTCTTCCTAATGTAGCTTGGCACCCCATGTCCATCGGTGTTTTTGATGTCCTTGTGATGGACATAGCATAGATATAGGTGAAATTGAGCAGCCAACCACTCCATCTTGGATTTTTTATCCTTCTCAACCTCAACTAATAGTTTGGTAATAGTTTCCAGGCTATTGAGGCAACTCAGGATTTCATCCAACATTTTATTTTGGTCCTTATTATCCTCCCATTTTGCGTCTTCCATTTTTCGATCATCATCTTAGTTAGCCACACCATCTCCACTATTTTATGGTAGAGGGTTTCCCTAGACTGTGTGGCCCCCGGATCAGTTACTCAGTCCGCTTCCTGTGCCAGTGCATCCCAAGATTTTCCTTTGCATTTTTCTTTTATTTCCTTTTCCCAGCATGTAATGGTCACTTTTCCTTTCGGTGAAACTAGAGTTTGGAAGGTGCCCTCCACATATTTTGTTGCTTGCTCCATTCTTGACACCCGTCGTGGAATATTCAAAACTTCCTTTCCAAGGGGATTCCTCTTCCTATGCATTTGCTTCATTCGCACCATCCTACTTGGTCTGTCACAACTCCTTTGCTGGTTACTCAACCTAGATAGGGATTATTCCTTTCCCTGCCCTTGTCTCTGTGATAGCCCCTGCAGTTGTGCTCCTTATTTTTGCGTCTATTTATGTTGTATTTCCTCTCATTTATCTTCTCCTACTATGAGCTTGTCCTTCCAATCATGTCTTGTTCATAGTGGTGATCCCTCCTGTCCTTTTTCCCTGTTGCGGCTCCTGTGATCATGATGACTCTCCCTTTACCCCTATGTGGGTCCCTACCCCTGCTCACTTGAGATCCTATTGTGCTACTCTTTGTACCTGTACTTTGGCATGGAGGATCGATTCTAGACCATGTCACTCTCTCATGCCTTATGTCATTCGTTGCATGTGGTTTGTCGTCTATACTTTCCCACATGATTTCCCCACAATTCTTTCTGTTTCCAGGGTCTTGCTGTGATACCCCCTCCTGCTATTTATGTTGATCCTGCATGGTCATTGGTGCTCGAGTGTTCAACAATCATATCCTACCTGGTTCCTGTGTTCCTGTCGCTAGGCCTTGCGCTGCCTTTTTGAATGTGACCTTGCTTGTTTAAAATTCCTTCACGGTCTTTTGTCGCTAGGTGGATGCAATCTGTTCTAAGATGTCCATTCGGGATGCTAATCCAGGTAGTGTCTAGTTCTGGACCTTCCTTTCCAACCCCCTGATTAGCTAGTCTGTCCGCCAGGCCATTCGCTGACCTGCAGACCCAGTGCAACTCCACTGTCTTCAGAGTTTTCTGATGCTCCTAGATTTTCTGTAGGGAAAGTGCCAGGCATCAGTGTCTCTAAACCTTGCCCACTCTGATGCCATTCTAGAGTCTGTTTGCTTTGTTGATGACCAGGGTGGAGTCACCTTCCATGATAGTGTTTTTCATCCTTTCACACCTTAGGATTTCAAGGCCAAGCTCCAGGGCTCCAAATTCCGCTAAGTTGTTGGTTGTGTTTCCCATACTCCTAGCGTACAGTCCGATGAAGTTACCACCACTGTCTCTGATTATGCCTCCCATCCCTGCCACTCTTGGGTTTCCTTTTTCTGCCCCATCAAAATTTAATTTGAGGGAACCTAACGGAGGGGGGGTCCAGTTGTGGTCTCCTAGTTGGAGTTATGGTTCCCGCCCTACCGTTGTGCTGTTGCACCCATCTTTTAGGTGAAAAAACTCAAGGATGTGGGAGTCTTAGTTTGTGAGTTGCATTTTTCCTTCTTGCAGTTGCGGCTCTACACTGTTTCTCGTATTTGTGAGATTATTGCATCCTTGATATTTCCTTCCAGTAGACTTTCATTCCTGAAGATGTGCTGGTTCCTTTATTTCCATATTTCCCAGATGATCATCCCCAATGTTAGATTCTAGCATAGGTTCACCATTTCATTTTCACTGTAACTCTCATTCCAATTGTTGATGGTTGCACTGATGTTGCCCTAGATTCTATTGGAATGGCGATAGATGCATGTCGCCCAATCCCATAGCTTTGTTGTGTAACTGCACTCATTGAGGAGGTGATTGTTTGTTTCCTCCTTATCTTGACAGAGATGGCAATGAGATGGACCTATATAACCCCCTTTACTTAGGTTTTCCTAGGTTATAATTCTATTATGGAGAACTAACCATTCAAACATTTTGATTTTTGGCCATTGGGGGCTGCACTAAATCTTTCCCCACTATTGCACCGGGTCCTCTTAATCCTGGTCCATGATGTAATACCATGCTTCTTTTAAGTTGAATTCCCCACCATTTTCCCTTCCCTACCTTAATTGGTCCTCGTCCTTTGAGACTGCAATTTTCATTTTCCCCAATTCCTCTTCCACCTATTTCACTAGAGTTGCAATATGGTCTCTATTTTGCAGATTGAGTTTGTCCTAGGTCCTCCATCTGTTGCTATCATTTATTTTCTTCCAGTAGTGATGGATTTTTGTTTTCCCTTGCGTTGTCATTTCCTATTGGAGCTCCTCCCTGTCGATATTTTCCATTATGGGTTCCTGTTTCCACGCATCCTCCCAGAATATAGCAGTTTGACCATTTCTGACTTCCCATAAGCTATGTTTATGAATCCAGTTCTTGTTGCACCAGGTGAGCTTCCATATGGTTGATACCTCACTTGTGCCCATGAATCAAATTCGGTCTTGATCGTTGATGTTCGGGGCATACTTGGCCTTCCAGAGGTTTTCCCACAATACTGATTTGTCCTTGACCCATCTCCACCAGAGTTTTTCCCCATAGGCTTCGTTGGTTACCTGTGGGTCTTGTAACCCCAGGCCTCCTTTAAATTTTGGTCTACAGACATTCTCCCAGGCTACCAGGGCCCATTTATTTTTATTTTCAGCACCTCGCCATAGGAAATCTCTTTGAATGGATCTTATCTTTTGTAGTATTCATTTGGGAGTAGGAAATACTGACATCATATACGCCAGAATTGATTGTAGAACCGCTTTAGTGAGGATAAGCCTCCCTGCCAGGTTGAGAGCTCTGTATGTCCAATTTTTTACCATCTCCTACAATTTGTTGATCATTCCTTCCCATGTTGCCATTTTGTATGCTCTGTCCATTAGGGGGATTCCCAAGTATTTTGCGTTCAAACCCCAGAATGTTGGACAGGTTTCTTTGAATTGCAGGATTAGTGTTAAAGAAATAGATCATGGATTTGGAGTGGTTGATATTTTCCCTTGAGGCTTCCCCAAAGTATTCTAATATTCTTTTATAGGTTTTTGCTTCCTTGACCGTGGGTGTGCCATGGAGTAGGGTGTCATCAACGAATTGTTGGTGTGTTCAGGTTGGGCAGTCTTTGAAAGGTTTGATGCCTTTTAGTTCCCATGCTACAGTTGCACTTTTTATGCTTCTGTTGAGCCCTTCCATCATCAGAATGAGCAGGAAGGGGGATATTGGGTCTTCTTGTCTGATGCCTCTCAAAGGAAAGAAGGGTTTTGTTGGGTCTCCATTGATTAGAAGCAAGTAGCTTGTCGTTGAGACAATATTGACAATCCATTTGATCCAATGTTGTTCAAACCTAAAGGCTTCCAGCATTTTAGCCATATAGTGCCAACTAATTTTGTCGTAATCCTTCTCCAGATCAATTTGGATTATCATCCCTCCTCTCCTTTGTATTTTTGGTGTGTGTATAAGCTCACGGGCATGGATGATGTTGTCCAGTATTTGTCTTCCTTCTACGAAACCTGCTTACTCCTATGAAATTAGTGTGGGTAGGAGAGGTTTCAATCTATTAGCTATGACTTTGGAGATTATCTTGTGAACTACATTGCATAAAGCCATAGGCCTGTAGTGATCTGGGGTCCTTGCTTCATTTTCTTTTGGGATTAGAGTGATCATTATGGAATTTAACACTTTCAAGATGGAGGCCGAGCATCTAGATTCTTCCACCACCCCATAAACGTCATGTTTAACCACTTCCCAGCAGGCTTTGAAAAATTCCACTGTGAAGCCATCTAGACCTGGGGCCTTTCCATTGGTCATCTCCTGGACCACTTGGTCAATTTCCTCCTTTGTTATGGGTTTGTTTAGATTGATATTTTGTTCCTTGGTGACCAACCTGGGGATGTGTTGAGTTATCCTTTGTATGGCCTCAATTTTGTCTTGGTTGGGTTCCTGGGATATCCCCTGGAAGTGATTGACCAATGTATTATCAATTTCCTTATGGGATTCTCTTTCGATCCCATCCTGATCCCTAATTTTTAGGATTTTATTGTGGGTTCTTATTGCAATGGTTGTTTTATGAAAAAACTCGGTACTATGCTCCCCTTCCTTTAGCCACCTGATTATGGAATTTTGGCACCATAGATTTTCTTCCTGCTATCATATCACTTCCCATTCCTTGGTCATTTGGATGTCTTCTCTTTTCTAATCCTCTGTGTAACCCTCATCTATGCATTTTTCCTGGAGTATCCTCATTCTATTCTCGATATTTTTTTTTCTTGGTTTATGTTTCCAAAGATTTACTTGTTCCACTCGAGTTTGTGTTTGATGTACTTGAGTCTCTTATGAATTTTGAACATCCTTGTCCCTTGATCTGATAATTCGTCCTGCCACCATTGGTTGATGTTCTCCTTGAAGGTGGGATGGTCGATCCAAAATTTCTCAAATCTAAAAGGTATGTTCTTCAGAGTGGTTTGGAAGTTTTCTTCCAATTGGGTTGGCCAATGGTCTGAACCCCCCCATGGAAGGATGTTGCAATCTAAAGTTAGTCCCTACATAATGTTGGATTCTGACACTAGGAATATATCTATCCTTGTGGCTACTTGGTAGTGATTACTTCATTTGTTATTCCAGGTGAAATGGCCATTGTTGGTTCTTATGTCAACCATATCCATTGTATTAATGAAAGTTGAGAATTCCTCTGCATCTCTATCCAGTCTCCTGGTGCCCCTTTTTTTCTTCGCAAGTGTCTTGATGATGTTGAAGTCCCCTGCCAAGATCTAGTGGAGGTTGTAGGATCTGGACTTTAGATTTTTTAGGTCTAGGAGCATTCTCATTTTTTCCTCCAACCTTTGGGGACCATACACATTGGTGCATAGAATCACCTCGGTGTTACCTATAATTTGCATGTTAACCGAAAGTCTGTGTCTCGTGGCTATGACTGCTAGTAGGTTCAACGATTATGGGTTCCATAAGGTGAGTATACCGCCTACCATCTATTGTCCTTCAATAGCCAACATATTGTACTTACTCCATTTTTTTTTACTGATTGTTTCCATTCTGTCTATAGTGCATTTTGTCTCTTGAATGAAACAAAGGTCAGGTTGTTCCTTCCTTAGTCTATTTTTAAGGATTGTTTGCTTTCATGGGCTGTTTAGGCCTTTTATATTCCATGTTATAATCTTCATTTAAACATGTGGGGGAGAGTTGGGAAATATATTTTTGATCTTTCCTAAATTTATCAGCAAGGCTCCTAGTTCTTGTAGGGCTGCGATGTTTGATTTCTTACCTTTCTTCCACCTCGTCTACTTGGGTGAATGCTTTGGGTTTTCATCACCTGCTTTGATTAACAAGTTTCCTATCTCACCATGTGTACTCTTTCTCCCTATGGATTTTTATTCCTCTCTTAGAAGGAAAATTTATTGGATACAATCTAGCTACTCCACTGGCACATTGTCTACTCCATGCTTTTTTCGTTGCTCCAGTATGTTCGGGAGATATATTCCTTCCCTTTCCACAATGTCTCTGAGATCCAGATCTTCTATGCCTACCTTTCTTGGTGTCATCTCCAAGTCTCCATCTTCCTCCTACATTGGGGTGTTGGCATCTTCGTTTCCTCCTTCCATAGGACTTGTGCTACCTCCTTGTTCCCACTTATTGCTTGGAATATATGTGTTCTCCTGAGTTGCTTGTTCCCTAGCTTCTCTAGATTTTGTATTTTCCTTTCCTCTTTATTCCCATTGGTTAGCCCTGTCCTGTCCTTCTGGTCTAGTCCTGGCTTCCAGGTTGCTTTTTGTTGGGGCTTTTATTTGTTTCTTTTTTTCCCTATTTCTATGGTTTGGTTTACAAACCCGTCCTCATCCTGCTATGTTTTGGTGTTTTCCATTTCTTTTTTTTATTGAGAGAACATTCTCTCATTAAGTGTCCACGTTCATGGCATATTCTTCATCTAAATAGGATCTGCTCGTAATCGATGCTTTGTATCCATTCCTCATCCCTGAATTCTAGGCTTATGGCTTCCGTGAGTGCCCCCGAAACAACCATCTCTATGAAGATCCTTGCATAGGATGTATATCTCCCTTTTAGGGTTTCTTCCGATGTCTTAACATATTTTCCAAGCTTGTTCCCGATTGATTTGAAGGTGGATGCCAACCAATAGTCTAGCGGTAAGGAGTAAAACCTCAGTTAGACTAAGAAATTTTTAAAGGTTTCTTTCTCTAGGGAGAAGTTTTCCTTCCACAGCCGCATGTACAACCCTACTGAGGTGTGGAAGTATGGACTCCCCTCAAAGAATTTATCCCTGTCCTCTAGGTTCATGAAGAATGTTTTGAAAATTCCTTTCGAGCCAAGGTGGAGTTCCACTTCTCCACTTGGTTTCCATTGATATTTTATCCAGTTGCACAACATTCTTTCTATGGGCCAAAACCCCATGAAATGGCAAATTAGTGCATGTGTCTTCATCTCGTCCCGATAAAGTTGCATTTGTGGGTCTTCTAGTATAACATTTGGTATCATTGTTGTTTTAGGTTTACATGGGTTTCTCCCATCTTCCCCATTGGGGTTCCCTGGTTCCTGCACAATCTTTTGGGATTCTTTGGCTTCCTCCCCCACGCGATCCTTTTTTTCCTAGTTTCTCTCCTGGTTCTTTCCAGATCCTGATACCGAGGTTCTTGTCAACAGTTCTTTGAAACCAACACCTCATGGGCCTTTCCCCCTATCCACCACTTCCTGCTTGTATGAGGGGTTACCACTCCCTCCCCCTTTGGTAACCATTTTTTATGTTGTTTAGACCTCGACTATCAAACCCTAGCTTGTGGTTTCTTCAAAGCCAAAAATTTTCAGTTCAATTCCCAAATAATATTCAGAAACCAATAATAATCATTTTAAATGAAAATCCTGAAAAGATGAATTAAATCAACAAAATATTTGACTGAAATTCAAAATATAACATTATACGCCATTTCTTTTCAAAAGTTTCAGATGCATTCAAAATAAGACAGAAGAAATAATAACATAGAAGAAGATAGTCTAACCATAAAAATGTCTTTCAATTGAGTGCAAGAAAGTTGCAGATTCCAACTTTGCAATTTTTGACCAATATGTTCTTTGTGCCCACAAAATATGAACCCCTTACTCTATTATCTAATTCCCTTTTTATAAAAAAAGTTGATTTCCATTTGGATATGAGATACTAAAACCTAGTAACAAACTCGATATATATGGATATCAATTAGAGATTACATTTAATAAGACAACAATAAAATCCTAGATCTTAGGGAAAATATATCCCACCATAACTTCCTAAGATATCTTTGATCCTTACACATATGATCTGTAGTAACTGTTCTTGGAATTGATACGTTGAAAACCTTATACCTTCAACTTTATGCTAGATCAATATCATTCATGATGTTGATCCTTCTTGTTAAACAATGTTTCAATTTTCTGAATTTCCTTATCATCCTACCAAAAAAGAGTTACAAAAACCACTACTTTGGTAGTAGAAACCAAAATAAGATATAACCTGTATATTGATTGAGCCTTTGAGACCTTTCACCTCTGAACACTATTTTTTCCTCTAGATATTTCTTTCTTTAAATTGGTCTTTAGTACCACATTAGTCCAATACAGTTTAATGTTCTTCTTTCTAATTTTATTTGTCAAATCCTGTTCTTTATTGTTCTTTTCCTTTAAGTTTTAGACTTTCTCCTGTATCTTAGCATGCCACATTTCAAGATTTTGATTATTTTTCCTAAAATCCTCAATAATTGTCTTTGATTATTTTTCCTAAAATCCTCAATAATTGTCTTGTATTCTTCTATTCCTGTTCTTCTTGTATATCCTATATTTTACCTTGTCTTGATCTTGATCCTCTTATGATGCATATTTGTTTATATTGATGGATCTTCTAGGTTTTTTAGGCTCTCTTTGATACTGACTTTCTTCAATAATTTCCTCTTTCACCTGTTTAGAGAAGTTGCCTGTTTAATGTGACAATTCTTGCATCTCTATACTATAGGTTGGATCTTGTTCTATTACATCATTTGATTGAGAAGAATCAATTTCAACCACTGGTTATTGCTATTTTTCCTTCCTGATTTTCCTCATTTTCATCTCCCTTAAGGTTTTGACTGGCAACCTTTTTTTCTTATTAATCTCAGGAGTTTCTTCAGAAGTATCATAATTTATGACAATCAAATTCTCTTTTTGAGAGAAGGTTTGAAGAGAGATTTTGAATTAATCCTTAGCTTAGTTTTAGGTCTAGTTTTGGGTCTGCTAGGGAAGCTAACATGCTATTTTCCTTTATTCCTTTTTCTCTGTCTTTTCATTGGAGGATTCTCAACTGATCTATCATGAGTTTCTGTTTGAGGCTCAATTTTTACCTTTTGTAATTCCTGTGTCCTTTTCCTTGTCATACTTCTAGTATAAACTCTGTCATAACT
>JASDQU010243280.1:61478-73366 GCA_032191745.1 Picea mariana | reverse complement strand
CTATGGTATCTACACCTAGGGTTTTCATCTTCTAGGGTTTGAAAGCCTTGTCTTTACAACACTTTCTCCCTTAGACTTGTTCTTTAGGCTAGCCATTTTGCCAAGTTGATTTAGAGAAGGAGGAAAGAGCACGAGGCCTTTCTTAAGCAACACCTGAGTGAGCCTCTTTCCCCTAGGGTTTTGATTCTAGGGCCCTACCTTTGCAGCACCATAGAACCCTACCTTCTAGTCTTTAAGTCATTGTCCTTCCAAAATCTTGTGCCCTTTACTTATATGACTCCATATACCCTAAGGCACTAATATTTGACCTTCAACATTGAAGCTTTAGTGTACAAAAAACTACTTTCAAAACTAAATTTTGAAACCCTAACTAACATAACTAACCTAATTAGGGTTGGCGTCATAGTTGCGCAACAAAAGTGTAATATGAGCAATTAAATGATGATTTGAAGCATTTATTGAGTAAATTGTTGATTGGACATATTGTTGGCTTAATCATCTCTTTAGATATTGATGAATTGATGGTCTTTCATAGATGATTTACAAAACGTTGAATTCATTTTACATCTATTGCAGTACATTGCTTATTAATAATATCATATAGTCAATGAAGTACTAACCCTTTGAGTTATGGCCTGCATATATATATTGTGTTGCTATTGTCTTGTTCTGGGCAGGTGTTTTCAATAGGGCATACACTTCATTTATTCGCTGATTAGCCAGACTGTCTGACATTGGTGGTAACCTGTGAGGAGGGAACTCTAAAACTTGACTTTATACCTTTTGCCTCTTCAAACCCTAGGTTGTCGGGGATGTCTCCCTTAGGCTAACCTCCCTAAACAGAAAGAACTTCCCCATCAAGGTGACAATAGGTGGGGAAGGTTCCTTTTACGCCAGTTTGGTCTCTATCCTTTAGCCTATGACCTAGACTACAAAATGTGCGATAACAGTATCCAAGGTGTTAATGAAATTATGCACCCACTGTTCTTTAGGAGTGTTTCTCTAGGCCTCCTCACAACTTCACATGTGGTTCTTAGGAAAAATATAACCCGTGTACCGAACTTTGCATCCTTCTTCTTGGTCTAAAAAGCACACTATCAATAATGTGTGACATTGTACCCATTATGTGATCTTCTTCTTGTGTGTTCCCCACCATCTAGCTAGTGTGGATTTCAAGGCTTCATCCAGTGCCAACATCCTCTATGGTACTAGTACCATTTTCTCAAATTCAACTAGAAATGTCTCTAAATGATTCAAGACATCAAATGTTGGAATATTACTTACTTCGGTGCCAATCCAATGAACTTCTCTGGTCAATATAGCACATCGTTGTGTGGTTGTGCACAATTATAGAAAATAATATGGCCTCGGCCTCGACCCATGCCTCCAACTCGTCCTATTCCTCTGAATCCACCATGAGGGTTGAAGTTTCCTCTTCTCGGGGAGTTGAACTGTGCATTATTTCCTTCTTGTTGTGTTTCTCCTTGAATTCTATATGTATCCCTTGATCTTTCATGCATGAGATCATAATCCCTACAATCCTTCTCATCATGTGCCACATATTTACAGAATGTGCAGTAAATATTCGTGGGTGTCTAGACATATTTTTGCATATAATAGCATTCACCAGGGTG
Organism: Picea mariana; assembly: GCA_032191745.1. Taxonomy (NCBI): domain Eukaryota; kingdom Viridiplantae; phylum Streptophyta; class Pinopsida; order Pinales; family Pinaceae; genus Picea; species Picea mariana. Next base: position 71,732 of record JASDQU010243280.1, on the reverse strand, counting down.
ATGTCTAGTTCTACATACCTCGCACCAAGGTATAGTAGCCTGCTTCAAAGGACTAGGTTCTCCAGAGGCCAAGTATTCATGAAATAGGGGACAATTTTCTCTGTCATGGCCCTCTAATTTACATCTAATGCACTAGATATATTCTATTTTCTCTTTTCCTTTGTATTTCTTCATATCTTTGACCTATAAAGATAAACTGGTTAACTGATTCAATATTTGGCTCATACCTGGGCTGGATTCTCCTACAGGTGTAACGTCCTCAACCACCCATGGTCGGGCCACGCTACACCAGAGAACACTTATCTTCTCTCTATGGAACATACTATAACATACCCAACTTCTATTCTGAGCTATGCCACATAAAATTTTCTAACTGCATGAATTTAAAACATACACACACAACACTCTTGCATAAGCTTTATATATAAAACGTAACAGAAAAATACATTACGTAAATGCAAAAATTCACATTGAAATAATAGTAAACATAGATATGCAGCACATATAGGAAATACCCAAAAACCTACAGACAGATATAACCACACGTATGATAAACCCATAAAACAAACACATAGATAACAATGCAGCATGTAATTTTATCACACAGTTATCACTTATCTTTTTAAGAATATCACCAACTGCGTGTAGACCTTCCATGAACCTCCCAACCTTAGAACAGATTGTTCATCACTCTCAACAATGAGTCCCTCCCGAGCTGGGACTAAACTCCACCCGGGTAAAGGGATTCCTAACCAGGCTATAGTCTCATAGACAACATGAAAGACTCCATCACGATGTCCACTCAAATAACAACCTACAGTCCCTCATTCCCCACATGCCTGTCCCACCCCAGGAAGTGTGCCCCTTCTCTTCTCAATAGTCCTTCAGCTACCCCACTTCCTTTCCAGCCTTCAGCAACAGGCCGTATAGGAAGTCTGAGAGCCCTGTAGCTGTAGTTTAGAACCTTCAAGAAATCAATTCCCAGTGATTCTCTCACCCAGATAATTTCTCACGGGCCTGACAACCCACCTCTTCAATATCCCACGGACTTAAAAACCCATTTCTTTAGTCCTGCTCCCCAACCAACCAGGTACACCAACACAAAATGGCTATGGATATAGGTTCAGATACAGTGAAATGAATGTCTGAGGATAATTGATTGCGTGAGTGAAAATGGTCATGGAATCATGGCTCCATGATGGAAGGAATCATGGAAAAGATGATGTTAAGAATGATGGGGGTGTGTGAAAATGAACTAAGTTCCAAAAATATGTATGCATTTCCCCAACTTGACACTTGTCATGTTGGGAGCTACTTTTTCCCACTTGTCCCCAACTTTAGAACTTAGGATAAACTAATTATCCATACTTTATGATTTAAGAAATATTAATATAATTCCTTTTTGGATCAAGATCCCTAGCTTATCCCCTTTCCTTAACTTAGTCCCTCCCTTTCCCTAACTAGTGGAGTTTAGTCCCCCATCTCTTTCTTCATGGTCGGTCTGTGTGCAACGATGTATTTTATATTAAATATGAGACATGTACAAAAATAGGCGCACTAGCCTTTAACATCTAGGCTCTTCGGCCTAATCAAAACATAAGCATATTAGCTTATAATAACTGGTTCACCAGCCTATAAAACATATCATATACACAAAGGCTCCCTGGCCTCAACATCATGCACACTTAATATGTTGTGCACGGTATCCTAGAATGTGCACACTTCCTCATTTTACTACGTAGTACATGCGTGCACTATGCCATGAAATGTGCATACAAAAATGATATCAAAACAACTCACTAGCTTAAGTACATTTGTATTTACATTTACAGTTGGGTTCAGCCTTAGGGGTATTACAACAGGGGTTTCTTCTAGTTTCATAGTGATCTCCAGTGCTTTATCCTGTAGAGCGACTTTCTGTTGCATCAGAGGAAATCTGATGTGTGGTATGAGAGAAATGATGAACCATTCTTTGTTTTGTTCGTCCGGGATCTAGAAACTTAAATGACCTATCAGATTTTTAAATCTCTGATCAAACTCCCAAACAGGTTCAGTTGCCTTTTTCTTGATTTCTTTCATCTTTGTAATGCACTATGACTCCGAATTAGGTTTCTTGAATTTTGCACTCAACATAGTCTTAATGTCATTCAATGGTTTAGGTTGTCCAAGTCCTGAAGCAAACTTCATATACCAGTTCAGAGCGCGATCCCTCAAGGTAGTACTAAACTAAGTTCTCTTAACATCTTCGTTAGTGACTTGCTTGATGCTCCATACAACTTTGCATAAGAACCAGTGCTGATCAGGATCTTCAGATCCATGTCCTCTGAAAATGGGTAGCCTCATCTCATCTTCCATATATCTTTCTTGGTTTCTCGACTGAGTATGTGCTAGACTACTGGTAACGGTACTCTAATGGATCTGACTACTTTGGTTACTCTAGTTACTTAATGCTTCTAAAACAATAGGATGAGTAATAGTACTTGCTTCAACAATATGCATAGTTCCTGAAGTTTTTGGCTCTCCTTGCCAAAGTTCCCCAGTCTGTACTTCCTCTGTTCTTGCAAACTTGGAATGCTCTTCGTCCATTAGATATTCTTCTTCTCCACTGTAGAATCCCTCGTCTCCGTATTTTTTCTTAAATAGGTTCGCAAGAGGAACCTCCCTGAATGGTCTCCCACTACACATGAGTCTAGCCTCTATGTCACTATCTCTCTCTGAATTCTTGAACATTAGCTTCACTATATCTTCAGGATATTATTCTCATGCAATATCATCTTAATCCTCAACTTTAAAAAGTGTAGGAACTTCCCTTTAGGTCCCTTAAAGAAGTACCTCTCTTCTTGACTATACGATTCGACCTTGTTGAAAATAAACTCAGTAATGTACCCTCCAATAATGATATCAAACCAAAGATCCATTTCTCTAGATACAACGTTATCAACACTCTTGACCTTCTTGATCAACGTTGTTGTCCAAAAAACAGGTGGTCTAGATTTGATCTCAAACTAGGTATCTGCTAATCTGGCTAACCACTCGTATAGATCTTTATGAATTCCTTCAAAAAAAATATCGTGTATGTCGGTGAAGATGTACCTTCCCAACCAATCTTCTATACTAATGCAAGGATTCTTGTTATGGGTTTCATTGAAGTTCTTCTCTTGTTCTTCTATCCACTTCTGAATTTCTGTCTTCGATGGAAACCACCTTGACATTCTCTCAAAAATATCTCGGTCCCGACAATGGAACCATTTGTTGGCACAGGAACAGACCTAGGGTTCAACTCTAATAGTGCACCAACAATCCATAACTACTGGCCCTTTCGACAACACCTGCGAAGTAGATTCACTCTCACTCGAAGTAGCAATAGGGGGTTTCAGGACATAAGTGTCTACAACCAGAGGAAATGCAAAGTGGGTCCAAGATAACGACACACAACAATCTAGATATTATTTAAATCTCAGATCTAACACAAAAATGAAATAACAGGATAATAGATAACACAACATCCACCACAAAGAACAACAAGATATACATGGTTCACCCTCTCTCTAAGGCTACGTCCACAGAACTGTGTTTCTTGATATATTAGATGAAAACATACAGTTCTATTTGCGCACTTAGCTTGCAAATCTCCCTCTCTCTCTTTCCCCCCCTGTGCACCCAACTGTAGGGTTGATCTTCACACCCAGCTGAAGATCTTACAATACAGTCTCAATAATGTTCTCAACAATAATCAACAATGAACAAAAAAGCTATAGTGTCGACGGACCGAATTAGAACGAACCCTCCCAGGTATTCTAGACCTTTATTTATACATTACATGGAAAAGTCTAGGTGTCAAAACCCTAGATCGAAAACCCCAGGTGCCAAAACCCTAGGTCCACTTGACTCATGCTTTAAGGGCTTCGCCAATCTGTCTTTCCTTCTTTTCCACAAGGTGCTCCAAAGCACTCGTTGATGTCATTTTCCACTTGCTGAGTTTTCCATGATCCTTCTTCTTCGATCCTTTATCTTCCTTGATATTCTCTTCCAATTGCTAGCCTTTCCTTCACTTCGCTCCTTCTTTTCTGCTTCTTTAACCACTTCGAACCTTCCTCGGTTTATGTTCCTTCCGCGCAGTTTGTACTTCACTTTTCATCCTTAATCTTTGCTTCCTTACATAACCAAGGGGCAACAATATTCCTCTTTCTTGATCTGGTCTCTCTAGCTACATGAGAAGCTTATTGTACCTTTTTTGTTCTTTTTAATAATCACCCTTTCTTGTTGAAACCATAGTTTTCTTGTCAAGAGTTTTCTTTTGTGTTTTTGAACCCTATTCTTTGAACCCTAAGGAAGACAATACTTGTTCCCAAGACACTTGAAATTCTCTTAATGCATACATAACTAGTATTTTAATTATACCTTTATTACATAATATTTTATGCGAATTTTTAGGATGAATCTATATCCTCTTCACCATTTTTGTCAATCGTTTTAACAGGTAAAAGGGAAAATTCATTTCCTGATAACCATTTAAATGAATTAGAAAATGCATGTGGTAGTAATGAATGATGGAAAAAATACCTTCGCAGGTTGCATACTTCTGGACCACTACTAAAACACTTCTCCTTCAACCATTTATGTGCAATTCATTGGATCCAATCTGGGTTGTCGTGATTTGGCACTAGGAATTAATTGCACAGGTTTGCATGTAGTTTGGTTTTCTTCTACTATCTTTCACCCTTTACAGGAAATCACCAAGTTGTTGCAATTGAATGCTCAGTGACATGAATGATCACATTTCCAACCTGAGTCCGAAACCCATCGAAATTTCTCCATGGTTTCCCTAGAAAGTGCGATAGAACTTAAACCATTCTCCATCAATGGATTTTTCCATAATTTTTGGGAAAGCTTCCAATAATTTAGTTCCCTCAGGTTCCAATATGAGGACTCAACCTCCTTTCTTGGGTGACATACTCAACTCTGGAAAAATCAAGCTGACCACAAGCTATGTATACATGTGAGAATTAGGGTTTCCCCTTATTCAATTTTTCAAGGATACCTGCACAGAACACCTAACGCATCATGGTTTTTGTATGCAAATGGCATTAAACTGTATTTCCTTCTATTTTAGAAAACTCTTTAAAAAAAAGTTAAATCATAATTTTGCATGTGTTAATTCATGGACTGACACTTGGAATGATTGAAGTATCGAGAAGATTTGCGTTGATGTACATTAAATCACACATAAGGATATAAAAATGATTTAGATCTAACACAATCTAAAATTATAACCATTTTCATTATCTTCTTCATGATTTCAGAACATCTGGCACGATATTTGGTTTTGGGACACACTCGAAATAATGATTTACTCATGTGCTACAAGAATGGAAACATTCTTTAGTGTCCTTGTTTATTACTTTAACCTTTGATAATGCAATTGTAAATAACAAATCTGATGTGACATATTTATTTCCATGAAAAATTTAAAACTTATCCTATAAGAAGAAAATGAAAAATAAATTAAGTAAAGAAAATCACACCAAAATGAAACGTAAAATGTTAAAAAAGGTGCAACCAACAAAATCAAATAGGCTCAGGACATGTTATGATAGAACAAGCTAAAATTTAAGAACAAAAAGGTGGTAATAGGCTTAGGGACTAACATTGGCTCCATATAGGGATACTTTTCTCCTTGTGAGACGTTAAGAACTGTGGACCAATGCCTCCTTTTTCTATTCTATCACTGAAACTTGTGACCTTCACTCTATTATTTTATTATCTATTCCGACTTCTGTTTTATTATAGATCATCCATTTGACATTATGAAATACCAAAATATAAGAAGTTAAACTGTAGACTAGTGTCTACATTGGGATATGGAGTCTCATTGATCTGCTAAACACACACAAAAAAACCAACTTGTACAAGCTAAATTAACCCTGGTTCTTTAAATAAAATAATGTTTCAGAAAATGCCCATTGACTGGGCCTCCAAATATCTCACTCTCATCCATGTTTCGTAAGAAAAAAAGTATTTTTGTGAATTGTTTTGGCTATTTTAAATGGGCCAAACCACAAATTGTCAAACTTACCATGTTTTGGATTCTCCTCCCTTCTAGCATCCCATCTCAAAACAAGGTCCCTTGTTTTGAAACCATCCTTCTTAGTATTCTTGTCAAATGTTGTTTTTACTTTTCTCTAATAAGCCTCATATTTTTCATTTAAGATTTCTCTCCTCTATTGTACCTCAATAATTTGAAAAATCCTTCTTTAAATATCATTAGGTTCTTCCAATTCTTATTGAAGAAATTTTAGTACAACTAAACCAAGTTGGGCTGGGAAAATAACATCTGTCCCATAGACCAACTAGAAAGGAGAAGTTCCAATTGAATTTTTGGTGCTAACCTTATCAACTCATAAAGCATATTTTAGCTTAGAATTCCATCCCTTTTTGTTATATTCCAGTAATATTTTGATGATTATGATCATGATCTTGTTGGAGGATTTTTCCAACTCATTACCCCGTGGATAATATGGATTAGAATGTTCCAGAGAAACATCATATCTTTCACATAATTCAATCATAGAAGAAGATTTAAATTCTTGAGCGTTATCTGTGATTAATTTTCTCTGACAACCAAATCTAGAAAATATATTTTCTTCCAGAAAATTTATAATTACCTTACCAATTGCATTTATGGTCGGGATGTCCTCAATCCATTTCATAAAGTAATCATCGGTTGCCAATATCCATATGTGTTGTTCATTGGAGGGTGGATGAATTTATCCTATGAATTCCAAGCCCCGTTGTTGGAAATGGATATTTTCTATGATTAGATTTAAGGGAAGAGAGTGTAATTCTTGTTTTCCAGCAAACATTTTACATTTCTCACATGCTCTAATTTTATAAAACACATAAAAAAATAGGGTGGGCTAGTAGTACCCAACTCTCAAAATTTTAAATGTTGTGGCTTTCCAATGCTGATGTCCTCCACAAACACCTTTATGCAGGTTAGTCATAATAAAATTTGATTCATCCTCATCAATAAATATCAACAAAATTCCATTTGGATCCTTCCAAAACAAATCTTGATTAATAATGTAGTACTTTACAACCTTTAGCTTGAGAGATCTTATTTTAAATTTATCAAAATCCGATGGACATTGAAAATTCTGCAAAAAATAAACTATGTCCTTATACCATGATGAGGAATGATATTTTTCCAATACCTATAAGTTTTTTTCTTTATCCCATGATACTGGAACAACTGACTGATTTTGAATATAGTGCAGTCCAAGAGCTTTGCAATTTGAGTCAACAAGCAACCTTGCGAGACCATGCCCTTTGATCAATTTGGTAGGTTTGATTTCTACATCATATTCAGAGAGATTTTCTATCCATTTACCTCTCTTTCCTTCATTGTATGGCTGCACAAACATATATTTCACATTGCTTCTAGGAACACAAGCAATTATCTTAGAATGCAAAACATAAGCTGTGAAAGATTTCAATGCCTTCACTAAGGCATAAGCCTATTTTTCCGTTATGTCATATTTCAGCTCCGCATATCTAAGATTTTTACTGAAGAAAGAAATAGGTTGTTCAAACCCTTCATCATTTCTCTGTAGTAATACAAAAAAAATTGGTATCTTCGAAGAAAAAAGAAAATACCAAAAATCCTTAGAATAATCTTGAATAATGAGGACAAGAGCTTCAATTAAACCTTGTTTTATATTTTCAAAGGATGACTTAGCTTCCTGTGTCCACTTAATCTCAACATATGTTTTTAGCATGTTTGTGATGAGCTTGATGATTTCAGAAAAATTAGGTATGAATCTCCTTAAGAAGTTAATTCTACCTATGAATGACTGAATAACATTTTTGTTTCTTGGAATATCAACCTTTTGAATGGAATTCACCCTCTCAGGATCTATTTTGATTCCTCCTTTAGACACAATATTGCCTAAGAGCTTGCCTTCATGCATAGCGAAATGATATTTCCTTGGGTTTAAAGATATACCATACCTTTAACATTTCTTAAAAGTTTGTTTGAGATGCTACAAGTGTTCATCATCAGTCTTTGAGAATACAATGATTTCATCAATATAGATCACCATGAACTTTCCTTTTTCTCCAATGAATGCAATGTCCATTTCTCTTTGGAATGTATCCCCTGCATTCATCAACCCAAAAGGCATCTTGTCGTACATGAAGGTACCCCATGGAGTAGTAAAAGAAGTTTTCCTTTTATCTTCTTCAAATACTGCAATCTGATTGTATCTAGAATACCTATCTAACATGGAGATCCTCTTAGCACCTACCACTTTCTAAAAATTGTGATCCATTTTTGGTATTGGATAGTTATCCTTGAGTGAATACCTGTTTGGATTTCTAAAATCCACACATAACCTTATTTCACCATTTTTCTTCCTGATTGGCACCAAATTTTCCACCCACTCTGAATATCTCAAGGGTACTATAATATTAGAATCTAGCAGTCCTTTTTAACCCTTTTTCAATAATAGGAAACAACATAGGATTAAGCTGTCTCATTTTCTACCTGAAAGGTTTAGATCCCATTTTCAAAGGAATTTTATGTCAAATTATGTCAGTGTCAAAAATATTAATGTCTTCATATGACCAAACAAAAATATAAGAAAATTCCCTCATAAGTTTAACATACCTTCTCTTCTTCTCTTATGACAATGCGTTGGACAGTTTAATAATATTTGGATATGCAGTAGTACCAATATCACAATCAAAGACATCATGGTCTTGACTCTATATTGAATATTTTTTGGAAACATCATTGTTGTCTAACAATCATTCCAGTGGGACCATACATTTTGAAATATGATTTTTCTTTAACTCCAAAATTTTATGCCATAATACCTTATTCTAAAAAAAAAACATTTGATTGAATTTTTGTCTCATCATTTTCATTCTCTTGGTTAATAGAAATTGCAGAAAATTCATCAATAGTTTATAGAAATATTTCTTATCCCTGGTCATCACTGAAAACTTGCCAGTGTTTGATATTATCTGGGATTGAAGGCTTATGTTTAACTTCACTTTCATATCTCAAATTGGAACATAACGAAGTTTTGAAATTGATAGCTTCTAATGCTAGTGAACCTTCTTGATGATTAAAGTTTCTCTGAACAAATGTGATATCAAGATTCAAAAAGAAGTTTTCAACAAAGTCCCATACCTCATTCTTGTATTGCTTCAATATTTGCTACTTTTTATGATAAATATTCCTGACTTAATGAATGACTAATTCAGAATGTCCAAAAACTGCTAATTTGTCAATCCCCATATCTTTTACAGCTCTTAATCCCAGCAGTAAAGCCTCATATTCTGCAATGTTTTTTTTTAACAAAAACTGGAGAAAATTGTATTAATAAAAAAGCACGATGGAGGTCGTTGGGTACATAGAAAAGTGTTGGTTAAGAAGGTAATCCAAAAGCACATGACTGTTTATTACAAAAGACATTAGCATTCAGAAACTTATCATGCATTACTGAGTTCAAAACTTTAACATTCAAATACAATTGTCCTGCATATTACATTGATTTGTAAAATTATGTCCAAGTATACTACTGTTCTTTTTTGATGAATTATTCTGCTGATGGTGGAACCAGAGCCAAATTTAGATCCGGCAGTAGCAAATTTTCAATATTTTCTAGTCTTCTTTGATCCACTTCATTCTAATTCTGGACTGAGAGCTCTGATGATGAATCCCTCACATCAAATTTTGTTTGCATCGTCTCCTCTTGTCTATGAAGGAAGTCCAATTTGTCCTGTAGTTTTTCAATGAGCACTCTGTGTTGTGCCAACGTTTCCAAGGAAAATGAGAGGTTTGAGCTATGTCAGTCTACTTTGATATAAATTCGTTGGGTGTAGGTAAAGTTATACTCCACTAGCTCCTCATCATCAAGCGCCATAGCTTGTTGAGGGGATTTCCCATGTTCCATGATGTGAGATGAAGCTCTGGGATATAAATATTTAAGAGTCCGACTTTCCACCAGCTTGCAACCAACTAAACTTGCTAGAGACTGCCTTTGAATCCAGGAGGCATGAGAGTATTGACAAAATTCAACGCTCACTTTGAATTTATAGACAGTATGTGACGACGATAGTGAATTTGAAAAGATATTTTAAACAAAAGAAAAGGGAAACCATAGAAACTGACCAGGGATATTTCCCAATTATAGTGCAGGAGGTCACGGGAGAGCTGAAGGATATGAGTGCCTTCACCAAGCCTTT
>JASDQU010243279.1:82178-97919 GCA_032191745.1 Picea mariana | reverse complement strand
AAAAGTATATATATATTCCACAAATTTAATAAATTATATGATTTTTATTATTAAAAATCTAATAGATTAATGTTTAAAAAAAGTGTTACAAAATTACAAAATTCAACTTACTTTTTATAAGTTAATTCAATTCAATTAGTATAGTCTTAATGGAAAAACATCAATCTAAATGTTATAATAAAATGATGTGATTGTTGAAAACTTTATAATATTTAACCATCATCTTCCTTTCCATTTTGGAAGGCAAGAAGAATATGCAATAACTATAAGTTTTTCACTTCCTTTGCTTATGTGTTCATGAAACTATATTGGCATTTTATATTCAAGTTGTCACTTGGATGGCTCCCATTTTTGTATGGGTACATTCTCCCTTTTTCCTTAATGTGTTATATTGAGTTCTCATTTAACATTTTTCTTCACTAATTTAATAAAAAAATTATATTTTAAAATTATATATATATATATATATATATATATATATTTAAATTTTATTTATTTATATATTTAAATTTCATTTTATTTTGTGATTGATTATTTTTACTGTTTATTTTATTAGCAACAAAGACCAAAAACAGATTTACTATTTTTTCCCAGAAGATTGAGAACTTAAAAGTGTTTTCAAAAGTCTCTGTCCAATTCAGTAATAAGAAAACGTGCTTGAGGGTTTTCGAGTGAAGCCCTTTGTCGCCCAATGATATCACTTAGTAAACCAATAGAGTAACACATGAGTTTGAAGTGGGGGAATTTAAAGCCAAGCTTAAGTGCCTTAGACTATGGCGAGTTTGTATAGGAATTTTTTTACTAGGGATAATTATTTACAGTTAAAATATTGTATTATTTTTTTCCAAAATTGGTAAATTTTGTAAAGGGTATGAGTAATTCTTAAGGATTCCGCATAACTACGAGGAAATTCATTTGATTTAAAAATTCAATGTTTTTAATTTCATCAATTTCACCAAATAATTAGGATAAAAAAATTTATTTCGAAAAATTAGTTTGCTTTTTAAATTAATGTGTAAACATGGTGTAATTATTATGGAAACAACATGTGCATTATATAGGAAATCATTGTGAATATTATAAATAATATAATATTCAAATTGTTATCTAAAGTTAAGTTAGAATATTATATAGGAAATCATTGTGAATATTATAAATAATATAATATTCAAATTGTTATCTAAATTATAATATTTATAAATTATTGAAAAGATTATTTCAATTTAAATTTTTGATTAAAAAACATATTCAAAATTAAAAAAAAAAAAAATTTAATTTAAATTTATTTTTTGTTATTATGGTAATTTTTTTAAGGATGTATGATAAAAAAAAAAAAAAAAAAATTTAAATTGTTTTTTTCAATTTAAAATTGTTTTTAGTTATTATGGTATTTTTTAAGATATGTGATGAAAAACAAAAAAATAAACTATATTTTCTTTAAAACCATTGTAAAATGTATAGTATTATTATATGTCTATTTAAAGTATGGAAAATCATCTCCTCTGGCTCTTATAAATTGTTTTGATAACATTTTATTTTTCTTATAAATAAAAAATTTATAATTTAAAAAAAAATAATAATAAATATTAAACCTATCTCTAATAATTTTATAAACCACATGTATAAAAACAATCTTGTAATTATAAACAATCTTGCAATTCATAAAGAAATATTATAACAAATATGTTTTTTAAAAAAAGGATTATATTTTTTTAAAAAGGATTAGAAATAAATTGTCACTAACCAACAACAAGTATGATAAATTCATATTTGACTTTAAATAAATTGAGATAACGAAAAAAACTAAATAATTATATTTATCATGACACATTTAATGTTATTTTAAAAAAAATTAACATTTTAATTTTAAAGTTTTTTTATTTTTAATAAGTTATTATTCCCTTTAGTAGAGCTTTGTCTCATTACTTTGGTACTCAATAAAAATATAGTAAGAAAGTATAAGGGCTACATTAACATTACTATGATAATTAATAAAAATAATAGAGTTTTGTCCCATTACTTTGGTACTGAATAAAAATATAGTAAGAAAGTGTAAGGGTCATATTAATATTATTTTGATAATTAATAAAAATAATAAAATAAGAATCACATCAATATGTTAAATTATAAAGATATAAATTTATTAACATTACTTTGAAACTTAATAAAAATAATAATAAAGTATAAGGACCACATATTTATGTGGTATGTTAAATATGTTAAATTAGAAAGATTGTGGTGTGTTAAATTAGAAAGATATATATAGAAATAAACTATAAGAATCACATATTGATGTGGTATGTTAAATTAGAAGGATGTAGATTTATTATTATAAGTTTTCTGTAAAATATTGTGGGAATTTTTTTTTAATATTTTTCATGATTTATGAATGAAACTTTAATTTTAATTATATAACTTAATTTTTAAAAAATCAAGAGTTTAACATAATCTTTTCAACTTAAGAAAAAAATCTCATAACCATTTAGATTACATTTAGATCATAACTTTATAAACTAACGCTTAAAACTAATCTATTATAAAAAAAATATTAAATTTTACAATAATTAATTTAAATTTTTTTATATAATTTTTTTTTAAATATTATTTTATTTATCTCATAATCATTTACATTTAAATTACATTTGGATCATAATTTTATAAACTAACGCTTAAAACTAATCTTTTATTAAAAAAAATACAAATCTCTAAATAATTAATTTAAATTTTTTTATATAAAAATTTATAATAATTAATTTAAATTTTTTTATATAAAAATTTATTTTTAATATTATTTTATTTATTAAAAATGTAGTGTGTTATGTTTTTAATGGTGAAGAAGAAAACATTGCCACAATATCAGCTTTATATTTTAACTATGCGCTAAAAAAGATATTTACCATTTTTTTTGCATTGCTTTCAACGCTCAAACTCGTCTTTCCTCTTTATAATATTACTATTTCTTTTTTCACTCGAATCTTTCGCAAACTTTCATGCTTGAATATTTGAAATACTCACCATGATGTGGTTCTAGAAATCTTATTGAAATGATGTGTGTTGCCTTGGATACTCATATATTTTTATTCCTTGTCAATTTAGAATGCCAAATATAAGCTGAATTGACTCCTAAGTAAATTGGGATCAATGTTATTATCATCTTTTGACGAGTGATGTATTTGAAAAATAAATGTTATTTTCTATTCGTTAAATTATAAAAATGGGATCAAAGTTATTCATATATTTATTCCTTATCAATTTAGAATGCCAAATATAAGTTGAATGGACTCCTAACAAAGTAAACTGTGATCAAAGTTTTTTTAGTTGAAAATTTTTCTATATTATATTTGAAAATATAATGTGTTCTCACATCTAGTACATCGGTGAAGGAATATTGTGATCAAGTCAAATCTTTCGTCAAGTAATTGGACAACAAGCCAATTTAGCTGGCAAGAGATCAATATACTAAGAAGAGCTGAAAATTGAATAGTTATAACAGAACTATATGAAAGGGGTATAAAAAGTTTTGCAGAATAGACAATATAAGGGATTGCAAAGATTTAGAGAAATGATGGAGGATATGTTGAAATCCGTTGACAAAATGAGCCTCTTATCCTAAAAAAAATTGGTAGCAAGCGTAGGTCCCTCATGACCATCTAGCCAATGGTTATAATAGAGCACACCTGCTTTTCTCTGTAATGTTGACTTTGATAGAAGGTCTGCTTCCCTGTTCTATTCTCAAGAGGAATGAGAGAATGACAGTTTCTTGAAATGGCGCTTGAGAATTCTGATTCTATCTTTCCAAGCCATGAGTGTGATGATTTGAAGCTTTCCTTGATGATTCAGCCAGTCAATGATCACTCTCGAATCCCCGATCATGTGAAGGTTTTCTATGTTTAGTCTGGAGGCCAAGTGAAGAGTTGCCCAGGCACCCAATAGTTATGCCCTTATGTTGGTGCATGGGCTGCAGCAGAGAGTCCATTTGTAAATTAAGTTTATACTGAGTTTTATCAGTCCACCTGCACCACTCAGAGTTCCATTTTGTTGAGTTGCGTCATTGAACCACCCGGTCGGATAATCATTTGAGAATAGTGGTCTAACTAATGTATTTTTTTTACAGTGTCCGGGTAAATATCTTTCCAGTTTTTAAATAGTCCAAGAGATTAAAAGAAACAACAGTGGATGAGGGTGTCTTGTTTTCAAATATTTTATAGTTTCTAGCCAACCAAATATGCCAAATTACCAGTGGAGGGAGTAATTTATAAAATCTTTCAGTAGAAGTCCAGTGGTCAAAGAAAGAAGAAATGGAGATCCCTATCCAAGCAGTTTTTAAGTGACTGACCTGTGCAATTTTGTCCCATACTAGACGGGTGAACTGGCATTGGGTAAAGAGGTGGTCAGCTATCTCTTCATCCCTAAAGCAGAGTTGGCATATACTTGGACCAATCCACCCTTTTTTCTGAAGTGAATCCCAGGTGGGGATTTTGTTTTCCAAAGTAATCCAGGTAAATAGCTTGATTTTGAGTGGAATCTTCCAATTCCAGAATTGTTTGCGCTAGCCAATAATATTGTTAAGCCAAGTTGTATTTGCAATGGTCGAATAGAGATTTTTTACAGTAATAAGGCTAGTATTGTCACCACCGTCCCACAATAAATGGTCCACCGATTCATTTAGGATGATGCCCACGCGGGATAGCTCTGTGCAGTAATTTTCCCACTCCAATACCAGATCTGATGGGAGTTCAAATTCGTTGCCGGTTTTCCAACTTGTAGACTAGGTTTCATGGTCGCTGGTATGTCGAGCTTGATAGAGAAAATAAGTATTTTTCGAGTTTAAATGAGTGATTAATGGTGGAGAGAGTAAGGAAGTGTTACCAAGTCTGATGATGCGATCTTTGCCAACAATTATGGAGTGGTCGGAACCCGGTTTCCAGCAAAGCCATCCAGTGATGCATTGCATCGATTTTGTGATGATCCTCCAAGTCCTAGAAGCATTTCTTGCAAGAGGAAGCCCAGAACAAAGCCAAGAGGCGACGGAGGTGAAGGGTAAATATTTATCTCTTATGATGTCACTCTATATGCCCCAAGCAGTTAAGGCATGCCAGAGGGAATTTGCTGCCAATGCTTGATTGAATTTGAAAATATTACTAATCCCCCATCCTCCTTTGGATTTTGTCTTTGCTATCGATTCCCAATTGCAGAAGTGTATTTTGTGATGGTCCGTGTTTCCCAACCAGAGGAAACTGTAAGTGAGTTTTCTTAGCTTGTCCAATACAGATGTGGGAATGGTTGCAAGTGTCATCCAGTGAATTGGTTGTCCCTCAAGGACAAATTTTATGAGAGTGTAGCGGCCTCCAATGGTGAGCCATCTGTTGCACCAATGGCCCACTTTTTTTTCCACCTTTGTAATTAACCAGTCCCAATCTGATGCCTTGTAATGATCATCCTTAATGAAGTATCCAAGGTATTTGAAGCCAATGGAGAGGTGGACAACGTTATGAAGGAAGATGGTCTTCAAATGCTCCAAGTTTTGTGCAGGTATATTGTCGAAGTGGAAGCTCGACTTAGACTAGTTAATTTGAAGGCCCGAGGTAGAGAAGAAGATCTTTAATATTCTGGAGATTTCCCTCCATTCGAGTAGGCTGGCATTTGTCATTATGAGGACATCATCGACAAAAAAGAGGTGCAGGATTTTCACTAATCTTGAGACTTTTATCCCTATAATCCTACCTTCATCTTGGCTTTTTTTAGGAGAAGACTAAGGCCTTCCATAGCCAAGATGAATAAGAGCGGAGATAATGGGCAGCCCTATCAGTGTCCTCTACTGCTATGAAAGAAGGTGGAGGGTTCTCCATTTATGAGCACTGCAAAATTTTAAAAAAAATTATCATTTTAACTTCAAAGTTTTTTATCATGACACACTTAATGTTATTTAAAAAAACATTAACATTTTAACTTCAAAGTTTTTTTTATTTTTAATAAGTTATTATTCCTTTAGTAGAGCTTTGTCTCATTACTTTGATACTCAATAAAAATATAGTAAGAAAGTACAAGGGCTACATTAACATTACTATGATAATTAATAAAAATAATAGAGTTTTGCCACATTACTATGATAATTAATAAAAATAATAATGAAAGAAGGTGGAGGGTTCTCCATTTATGAGCACTGCAAAATTTTAAAAAAATATATCATTTTAATTTCAAAGTTTTTTATCATGACACACTTAATGTTATTTAAAAAAAAATTAACATTTTAACTTCAAAGTTTTTTTTATTTTTAATAAGTTATTATTCCTTTAGTAGAGCTTTGTCTCATTACTTTGATACTCAATAAAAATATAGTAAGAAAGTATAAGGGCTACATTAACATTACTATGATAATTAATAAAAATAATAGAGTTTTGCCACATTACTATGATAATTAATAAAAATAATAAAGTTTTGTCCCATTACTTTGGTATTGATAATTAATAAAAATAATAAAGTTTTGTCCCATTACTTTGGTATTGAATAAAAATATAATAAGAAAGTATAAGGGCCATATTAACATTATTTTGGTAATTAATAAAAATAATAAAATAAGGATCACATCAATATGTTAAATTATAAAAATATAAATTTATTAACATTACTTTGGAACTTAATAAAAATAGTAATAAAGTATAAGGACCACATATTGATGTGGTATGTTAAATATGTTAAATTAGAAGGATTGTGGTGTGTTAAATTAGAAAGATATATATAGAAATAAACTATAAGAACCACATATTGATGTGGTATGTTAAATTAGAAGGATATAGATTTATTATTATAAGTTTTTTGTAAAATATTTTGAGAAAACTTTTTAAATATTTTTCATGATTTATGAATGAAACTTTAATTTTAATTACATAACTTAATTTTCAAAAAATCAAGAGTTTAACATGCAATCTTTTCAACTTTAAGAAAAAAATCTCATAACCATTTAAATTACATTTCGATCGTAACTTTATAAACTAACGCTTAAAACTAATCTATTATAAAAAAAAATATTAAATTTTACAATAATTAATTGAAATTTCTTTATATAAAAATTTATTTTTAATATCATTTTATTTATCTCTTAACCATTTACATTTAAATTACATTTGGATCATAACTTTATAAACTAAGGGTTAAAACTAATCTATTATAAATAAAAAAATACAAAACTTTAAATAATTAATTTTAATTTTTTTATATAAAAATTTATAATAATTAATTAAAAAAATTTTATATAAAAATTTATTTTTAATATTATTTTATTTATTAAAAATGTAGTGTGTTATGTTTTTAATGGTGAAGAAGAAAACATTGCACAATATTACCTTTATATTTTAACTATGCGGAAAAAAAGATATGACCATTTTTTTTACATTGCTTTCAACGCTCAAACTCGTCTTTCCTCTTTATAATATTACTATTTCTTTTTTCACTCGAATCTTTCGCAAACTTTCATGCTTGAATATTTGAAATACTCACCATGATGTGGTTCTAGAAATCTTATTGAAATGATGTGTGTTGCCTTGGATACTCATATATTTATTCCTTGTCAATTTAGAATGCCAAATATAAGCTGAATTGACTCCTAAAAAGTAAATTGGGATCAATGTTATTATCATCTTTTGACGAGTTATGTATTTAAAAAATAAATGTTGTTTTCGATTTGTTAAATTATAAAAATGGGATCAAAGTTATTCGTATATTTGTTCCTTATCAATTTAGAATGCCAAATATAAGTTGAATGGACTCCTAACAAAGTAAATTGGGAACAAAGTTTTTTTTTTTGAAAATTTTTCTATATTATATTTGAAAATATAATGTGTTCTCACATTTAGTACATCAGTGAAGGAATATTGTGATCAAGTCAAATCTTTCGTCAAGCAATTGGACAACAAATCAATTTAGTTGGCAAGAGATCAATATATTAAGAAGAGTTGAAAATTAAATAGTTATAACAGAATTATATGAAAGGGGTATAAAAAGTTTTACAGAATAGACAATATAAGGGATTGCAAAGATTTAGAGAAATGATGGAGGATATGTTGAAATCCTTTAACAAAATGAGCCTCTAATCCTAAAAAAAATTGGTAGCAAGCGTAGGTCCCTCATGACCATCTAGCCAATGGTTATAATAGAGCACACCTGCTTTTCTCTGTAATGTTGACTTTGATAGAAGGTCTGCTTCCCTGTTCTATTCTCGAGAGGAATGAGAGAATGACAGTTTCTTGAAATGGCGCTTGAGAATTCTGATTCTATCTTTCCAAGCCATGAGTGTGATGATTTGAAGCTTTCCTTGATGATTCAGCCAGTCAATGATCACTCTCAAATCCCCGATCATGTGAAGGTTTTCTATGTTTAGTCTGGAGGCCAAGTGAAGAGTTGCCCAGGCACCCAATAGTTATGCCCTTATGTTGGTGCATGGGCCGCAGCAGAGAGTCCATTTGTAAATTAAGTTTATACTGAGTTTTATCAGTCCACCTACACCACTCAGAGTTCCATTTTGTTGAGTTGTGTCATTGAACCACCCGGTCGGATAATCATTTGTGAAGAGTGGTCTAACTAATGTATTTTTTTTTACAGTGTCCGGGTAAATATCTTTTCAGTTTTTAAACAGTTCAAGAGATTAAAAGAAACAACAGTGGATGAGGGTATCTTGTTTTCAAATATTTTATAGTTTCTAGCCAACCAAATATGCCATATTACCAGTGGAGGGAGTAATTTATAAAATCTTTCAGCAGAAGTCCAATGGTCAAAGCAAGAAGAAATGGAGATCCCTATCCAAGCAGTTTTTAAGTGACTGACCTGTGCGATTTTGTCCCATACTAGACGGGCGAACTGGCATTGGGTAAAGAGGTGGTCAGCTATCTCTTCATCCCTGAAGTAGAGTTGGCATATACTTGGACCAGTCCACCCTTTTTTCTGAAGTGAATCCCAAGTGGGGATTTTGTTTTCCAAAGTAATCCAGGTAAATAGCTTGATTTTGAGTGGAATCTTCCAATTCCAGAACTGTTTGCACCAGCCAATAATATTGTTAAGCCAAGTTGTATTTGCAATGGTCGAATAGAGATTTTTTACAGTAATAAGGCCAGTATTGTCACCACCGTCCCACAACAAATGGTCCACCGATTCATTTAGGATGATGCCCACGCGGGATAGCTCTGTGCAGTAATTTTCCCACTCCAATACCAGATATGATGGGAGTTCAAATTCGTTGTCGGTTTTCCAGCCTGTAGACTGGGTTTCGTGGTCGCTGGTATGTCGAGCTTGATAGAGAAAATAAGTATTTTTCGAGTTTAAATGAGTGATTAATGGTGGAGAGAGTAAGGAAGTGTTATCAAGTCCGATGATGCGATCTTTGCCAACAATTATGGAGTGGTCGGAACTCGGTTTCCAGCAAAGCCATCCAGTGATGCATTGCGTCGATTTTGTGATGATCCTCCAAGTCCTAGAAGCATTTCTTGCAAGAGGAAGCCAAGAACAAAGCCAAGAGGCGACGAAGGTGAAGGGTAAATATTTATCTTTTATGATGTCACTCTATATGCCTCAAGAAGTTAAGGCGTGCTAGAGGGAATTTGCGGCCAGTGCTTGATTGAATTTGAAAATATTCCTAATCCCCCATCCTCCTTTGGATTTTGTCTTTGCTATCGATTCCCAATTGTAGAAGTGTATTTTGTGATGGTCCATGTTTCCCAACCAGAGGAAATTGTAAGTGGGTTTTCTTAGCTTGTCCAATACAGATGTGGGAATGGCTACAAGTGCCATCCAGTGAATTGGTTGTCCCTCAAGGACAAATTTTATGAGAGTGTAGCGGCCTCCAATGGTGAGCCATCTGTTGCACCAGTGGCCCACTTTTTTTTCCACCTTTGTAATTAACCAGTCCCAATATGATGCCTTGTAATGATCATCCTTAATGAAGTATCCAAGGTATTTGAAGCCAATGGAGAGGTGGACAACGTTATGAAGGAAGATGGTCTTCAAATGTTCCAAGTTTTGTGCAGGTATATTGTCGAAGTGGAAGGTCGACTTAGACTAGTTAATTTGAAGCCCCGAGGCAGAGAAGAATATCTTTAATATTCTGGAGATTTCCCTCCATTCGAGCAGGCTAGCATTTTTCATTATGAGGACATCATTGACAAAAAAGAGGTGCAGGATTTTCACTAATCTTGAGACCTTTATCCCTATAATCCTACCTTCATCTTGGCGTTTTTTTAGGAGAAGACTAAGGCCTTCCATGGCTAAGATGAATAAGAGCGGAGATAGTGAGAAGCCCTATCAATGTCCTTTATCGATGTGAAAGAAGGTGGAGGGTTCTCCATTTATGAGCACTGCAAAATTTAAAAAAAATTTATCATTTTAACTTCAAAGTTTTTTATCATAACACACTTAATATTATTTAAAAAAAAATTAACATTTTAACTTCAAAGTTTTTTTTATTTTTAATAAGTTATTATTCCCTTTAGTAGAGCTTTGTCTCATTACTTTGATACTCAATAAAAATATAGTAAGAAAGTATAAGAGCTACATTAACATTACTATGATAATTAATAAAAATAATAGAGTTTTGTCACATTACTATGATAATTAATAAAAATAATAGAGTTTTGTCCCATTACTTTGGTATTGAATAAAAATATAGTAAGAAAGTGTAAGGGCCATATTAACATTATTTTGGTAAATGATAATTAATAAAAATAATAGAGTTTTGTCCCATTACTTTGGTATTGAATAAAAATATAGTAAGAAAGTGTAAGGGCCATATTAACATTATTTTGGTAATTAATAAAAATAATAAAATAAAGATCACATTAATATGTTAAATTATAAAGATATAAATTTATTAACATTACTTTGGAATTTAATAAAAATAGTAATAAAGTATAAGTACCACATATTGATGTGGTATGTTAAATATGTTAAATTAGAAGGATATAGATTTATTATTATAAGTTTTCTGTAAAATATTTTGAGAAATTTTTTTAAATATTTTTCATGATTTATGAATGAAACTTTAATTTTGATTACATAACTTAATTTTCAAAAAATCAAGAGTTTAACATGCAATCTTTTCAACTTTAAGAAAAAAATCTCATAGCCATTTAGATTACATTTGGATCATAACTTTATAAACTAACGCTTAAAACTAATCTATTATAAAAAATATATTAAATTTTACAATAATTAATTTAATTTTTTTTATATAAAAATTTATTTTTAATATCATTTTATTTATCTCTTAACCATTTACATTTAAATTACATTTGGATCATAACTTTATAAACTAACACTTAAAACTAATCTATTATAAAAAAAAAATACTAAACTTTAAATAATTAATTTATTTTTTTTTAAATAAAAATTTATAATAATTAATTTAAATTTTTTTATATAAAAATTTATTTTTAATATTATTTTATTTATTAAAAATGTAGTGTGTTAAGTTTTTAATGGTGAAGAAGAACACATTGCCACAATATTACCTTTATATTGTGGCTATGCGCCAAAAAAGATATTACCATTTTTTTTACATTGCTTTCAACGCTCAAACTCGTCTTTCCTCTTTATAATATTACTATTTCTTTTTTCACTCGAATCTTTCGCAAACTTTCATGCTTGAATATTTGAAATACTCACCATGATGTGGTTCTAGAAATTTTATTGAAATGATGTGTGTTGCCTTGGATACTCATATATTTTTATTCCTTGTCAATTTAGAATGCCAAATATAAGCTGAATTGACTCCTAAAAAGTAAATTGGGATCAATGTTATTATCATCTTTTGACGAGTTATGTATTTAAAAAATAAATGTTATTTTCGATTTGTTAAATTATAAAAATGGGATCAAAGTTATTCGTATATTTATTCCTTATCAATTTAGAATGCCAAATATAAGTTGAATTGACTCCTAACAAAGTAAATTGGGATCAAAGTTTTTTTAGTTGAATTTTTTTTTATATTATATTTGAAAATATAATGTGTTTTCACATCTAGTACATAGGTAAAGGAATATTGCGATTAAGTCAAATCTTTCGTTAGGCAATTGGACAACAAGTCAATTTAGCCGGCGAGAGATCAATATGCTAAGAAGAGCTGAAAATTGAATAGTTATAACAGAACTATATGAAAGGGGTATAAAAAGTTTTGCAGAATAGACAATATAAGGCATTGCAAAGATTTAGAGAAATGATGGAGGATATGCTGAAATCTGTTGACAAAATGAGCCTCTAATCCTAAAAAAAATTGGTAGCAGGCGTAGGTCCCTCATGACCATCCAACCAATGGTTATAATAGAGCACACATGCTTTTCTCTGTAATGTTGACTTTGATAGAAGGTCTGCTTCCCTGTTCTATTCTCGAAAAGAATGAGAGAATGCCAGTTTCTTGAAATGGCGCTTGAGAATTCTGATTCTATCTTTCCAAGCCATGAGTGTGATGATTTGAAGCTTTCCTTGATGATTCAGCCAGTCAATGATCACCCTGGAATCCCCGATCATGTGAAGGTTTTCTATGTTTAGTCTGGAGGCCAAGTGAAGAGTTGCCCAGGCACCCAATAGTTATGCCCTTGTGTTAGTGCATGGGCCGCAGCAGATAGTCCATTTGTAAATTGAGTTTATACTGAGTTTTATCAGTCCACCTGCACCACTCAGGGTTCCATTTTGTTGAGCTGCGTCGTTGAACCACCCGGTCGGATAATCATTTGAGAAGAGTGGTCTAACTAATGTATTTTTTTCTACAGTGTCCGGGTAAATATCTTTCCAGTTTTTAAACAGTCCAAGAGATTAAAAGAAACAACAATGGATGAGGGTGTCTTGTTTTGAAATATTTTATAGTTTCTAGCCAACCAAATATGCCAAATTACCAATGGAGGGAGTAATTTATAAAATCTTTCAGCAAAAGTCCAGTGGTCAAAGCAAGAAGAAATGGAGATCCTTGTCCAAGCAGTTTTTAAGTGACTGACCTGTGCAATTTTGTCCCATACTAGACGGGTGAACTGGCATTGGGTAAAGAGGTGGTCAGCTATATCTTCATCCCTGAAGCAGAGTTGGCATATACTTGGACTAGTCCACCCTTTTTTCTGAAGTGAATCCCAGGTGGGAATTTTGTTTTCCAAAGTTATCTAGGTAAATAGCTTGATTTTGAGTGGAATCTTCCAATTCCAGAACTGTTTGCGCCAGCCAATAATATTGTTAAGCCAAGTTGTATTTGCAATGGTCAAATAGAGATTTTTTACAGTAATAAGGCCAGTATTGTCACCATCGTCCCACAACAAATGGTCCACCAATTCATTTAGGATGATGCACGCGTGGGATAGCTCTGTGCAGTAATTTTCCCACTCCAATACCAGGTCTGATGGGAGTTCAAATTCGTTGTCGGTTTTCCAACCTGTAGACTGGGTTTCGTGGTCACTGGTATGTCGAGATTGATAGAGAAAATAAGTATTTTTCGAGTTTAAATGAGTGATTAATGGTGGAGAGAGTAAGGAAGTGTTACCAAGTCCAATGATGCGATCTTTGCCAACAATTATGGAGTGGTTGACACCCGGTTTCCAGCAAAGCCATCCAGTGATGCATTGCGTCGATTTTCTGATGATCCTCCAAGTCCTAGAAGCATTTCTTGCAAGAGGAAGCCCAGAACAAAGCCAAGAGGCGATGGAGGTGAAGGGTAAATATTTATCTTTTATGATGTCACTCCATATGCCTCAAGAAGTTAAGGCGTGCTAGAGGGAATTTGTGGCAAGTGCTTGATTGAATTTGAAAATATTCCTAATCCCCCATCCTCCTTTGGATTTTGGCTTTGCTATCGATTCCCAATTGCAGAAGTGTATTTTGTGATGGTTCGTTTTGCCCGACCACAGGAAACTGTAAGTGAGTTTTCTTAGCTTGTCCAATACAGATGTGGGAATGGCTGCAAGTGCCATCCAGTAAATTGGTTGTCCCTCAAGGACAAATTTTATGAGAGTGTAGTGGCCTCCAATGGTGAGCCATCTGTTGCACTAGTGGCCCACTTTTTTTTCCACCTTTGTAATTAACCAGTCCCAATCCGATGCCTTGTAATGATCATCCTTAATGAAGTATCCAAGGTATTTGAAGCCAATGGAGAGGTGGACAATGTTATGAGGGAAGATGGTCTTCAAATGTTCCAAGTTTTGTGCAGGTATATTGTCGAAGTGGAAGGTCGACTTAGACCGATTAATTTGAAGGCCCGAGGTAGAGAAGAAGATCTTTAATATTATGGAGATTTTTCTCCATTCGAGCAGGCTAACATTTGTCATTATGAGGACATCATCGACAAAAAAGAGGTGCAGGATTTTCACTAATCTTGAGACTTTTATCCCTGTAATCGTACCTTCATCTTGGCTTTTTTTTAGGAGAAGACTAAGGCCTTCCATGGCCAGCATGAATAAGAGCGGAGATAGTGGTCGGACCTGTCAGTGTCCTCTACCACTGTGAAAGAAGGTGGAGGGTTCTCCATTTATGAGCACTGCAAAATTTGCACTGGTGACGCAGCTCATTATCCAATTTAGGGTGTTTTGGCTGAAACCAAACTGGATTAAAATCAATCGGAGAAAGTCCCAGTCTATGCAGTCGAAAGCCTTTTTTAGATCAAGCTTGAGAATGAGAGTAGGTGAGTTTTTTTTCTTTATACTGTGTAAGCATTCTTATGTGGTGCCTATAGCATCAAGAATTTGACGTCCCTTTAAAAAACCAATTTGTTCGGCTGACAGCGATCATGAGAGAATAGGTTTGATTATGATTGTAATTATCTTTGATATGAGCTTGTAGCAAAGATTGTAGAGGGAAATTGGTCAACAATCTCCAAAGGTTGCCAGATGATTTTCTTTTGGAATAAGGATAAAAAAGGTGGAGTTTATCGCCCCAGTGACCTTACCATGTAGTCTAGAGTCTTCAATAAGTTCCAGAAGATCTATCCCCACCAAATTGAAAAAGTGCAAATAGAATTCCACGGTCCAGTCGTCGAGACCTGGGCGTTTGTCCAATGCGAAGGATTTTAAAGCATTCTAAATTTCTTGTAGAGTGCAGGGGTTGTCTAGGAGTGTGGATTCCTCATAAGTGACTGAGCGGGGGAATAGCTGAGCCACATCGACCTGTTCTTGTAGTGTGGAAAGTGGTTTTTCCTCGTAGAAATTTTTAAGGAAGCAAGTGGTCGTATCCTTAATAGCTTGTTGTCCATTGTGTGCAGTTCCCGAGTCATCCAAGATTTCCCAAATGTGCTTATTGTTCCTAGAGTTGCTTGAAAATTTGTGGAAGAATTTGTTATTGAGGTCACCACATTGAATCCACTTTACTCTACATTKTTTCCTCCAAAGGGCTTCATCTGCAAGTAATAACTTATTCCTCTCTTTTTCAAAATCCTGTAATTGTTGTTGTATGCTCCTAGCAGGCCCATCTGAGAGATCGTTGAGTTGTAGATATTTTATTCTAACCCACAGCTCCTGTAAACCATGGGTAGTGGATCGCCTATGATGTGTGGCCCAAATTTTTATTTGTGGTTTTAGCAGCTTTAGCTTCCAAGAAAATCATTGTTGGATTCTCGATTCACTCAGGAATTTGGGGTCATTCCACATTGCATAAACAATAGCAGTGAAACCATCCTTGGCTAGCCAACACAAATTTAATTTAAAAGGAGGGGAGATATGTACAACATATGTGCCAAATTGCAGAAGATTCAGTGCATGATCTGATAAATACGGAGAGTCCACCCAT
>JASDQU010243279.1:50697-62809 GCA_032191745.1 Picea mariana | reverse complement strand
ATACCTTAATTTTCTTTTTTCCTCTAACTGTTTATCACAACACATTTTCTCTTTAAATTTTGATTTGACGTTTTTTAATAGTATCTTTTTTCTGCAAAATGGTTTCTTCCATGATTCCCCAATAGTTTAGCCAAGACTAGGCGTCTTTATGCCATTCTAGCTTGAGTCGATGGTGGTTATGACTTGATTTTGAAGCAATTTTAGGTAGCCTCTTGTCTTCAATGTTGTTTAACTTGTTCTTATACATTAGGTATCTAGTCATAGCCGCTCTCAATGGGGGAGAGGCTTGTTTCTAAGAGGAGGATGGGATATGGCGTATTTCCTTTAATTTTGAGATTATAGGTTATAAAATTCTTTTGTAGTTGCTCTATCTTTCTCCAGGATTCACGAGAGTACTACAACCCCAGACTTCACATCCATAAAGAATAACATGTGTAACAAGAGTCTCAAAGAGGAGTTTCTTCATATCCCAACTCCAAAGATCAGTTGATTTACAATTTTTTTCAAGCCCATAGTAAGCTTTCCATCCCCCAATAATCCTTTTTTCAATGCTATAATTCCAATTGAGCTTGTGGTGAATATCAATTCCAAGATATTTGTATGAAGTCACTTCCTCCAAGTTGTTGTTGTCATATACAAAGGTATCATAAGGGATCTTATTGGATTTAATAATCATGACCTTAGTTTTATCTGTATTAACAATCATACCCATATTGGAGAAGAAATCCTTGAGGATTCTTGGTTTTCAAGATGACGGGGACTCCTTGCCATAAGAATGATATCATTGACATAAAGAAGAAGATTGATGATTGTACCAATGAGAGTAGTGATCTAGATTATTTTCGGCACAAAATGAGAGTGGAGATATAATAAAAAATTGCACAGAGATATCATGGATATCCAATAATATAACAGAAATGTATCAGAGATACAACCATAAACACAGAGATATAGTAATACACGATTTCTATTAATGAAATAAATGTACAGAGACTGTAAAAATACAGAGTGAAAGACTCGA
Source organism: Picea mariana (assembly GCA_032191745.1). NCBI lineage: Eukaryota > Viridiplantae > Streptophyta > Pinopsida > Pinales > Pinaceae > Picea > Picea mariana. The sequence continues at coordinate 61,788 of JASDQU010243279.1, read as the reverse complement.
TAGAATCGTGGCATCTTATCTCTGAGAAGAGATGTGTCGGCTACTCGCATTCGCAAGAAGATGATTACAATGAGGCTCTGAAGGCCTTTTTACAATAAACAAGAATGCTAAAAACCCTAGACATCCAAAAACCTAACCCTAGGAGATGAAGCGCCAAAAGTCATGTGGACCTCATTTGGGTAAGTTAGTACATCAACTTCTCGGGGTCGTAACTTTTGCATACGATCTCCATTTTAGGCGCATGATATCCAGTTGGAAAGGCATCATCGTGGAGATTCATTTTAGGTGCAATATCAAAGTAACATACATATAGCAAACCCGTTTTCCCAAAAAACATCGTTTAGGGCCTCAAAATGGCCCCGGAAGTTAAAAACTGCTAAAAATAGTAAATTACCAAAATTGCCAGAAAACTGTTTTGAGCCAGTTGGAAAAGGTGGGTGTCCACCAATATCCACCTGGATCAATCCTCCCTACTTAGGAAGCAACGGTCTCCATTACGTTGAGTTCCCAGGGAGAGGGAAAAACATTTGTTGAATCTGAATCTTGGTGAGGTGCTTACCTTGCTGGAGACGTTGCACTGCTCAGTTTGTGGAAGTTTGTCACAAACCTATTGAGGTTGAGGTTGTTCAACAATTCGAGCTTCATGAGAGGACAATGTGAATAAGTAATCTTTTCTCTTTGCTACAACCTTGTCGACCTGCTTCTATTGGATAGAAGGTGCCCGGGGTGAGGTTGTAGTGGTTGCAGTGTCCTTTTGTTCCCCTTTTGAACAGATTGTGAAGAAGCTGAATTTTGCAGTATGAGATACTACCTTGAGACACTTTTTAGGTGGAAAAATAGTTGTAAATACCTCTGGTATTCTATAGAGATGACCCCCCAAAGTAACAATCACACTACGGGGTTGAGACTCATAAACATCATGGCATCTCCACATATATGGTTGGCCCAAGGGGACATCATAGACATCCATTGTGGCAACATCACATAATACCTCATCCTTGAAGGGTTGGATGTCGTATGACAATCAACACTGTTGGCTGACACAGAGATCTCGTCATTGGCGAAGCCACCCGATGTTATATGGTTGCGGGTGTGGTGTTGTCGACAATATCAACTATTTGACGACCTCTGCTCAGATGAGGTTCTTCTGACTTCCGCTATAAACAATAAATGTAGCGGGGTCCCCTTCACCCATATTTGTGAATGAAAAAGACACTCCATCTCTTTAGGATCTGTTGGTTCTTCTGGTTGAATTGTTGCGGTCATGACAATAGAAGTGGGGTCTGCATCAATGATTTGTCCTTTACCAGTATTTTCATAATCATATTTTGAATCAGGGTTTGAATCCTTGTCTTTGATCTCGACCACCAATGAATTTTTTGAGCGACATTCATCGGTGTTGTGCCAAGGGATTTTTTTTAAATTGCACCATTTTTTGGTGTCCTTCTTTGTCTTCCCATGACCCTTTTTTTCCTGTGGATTGGACTAGTTTTCAGGAGACTGTTTGTTAGGGATGTCTTTTTCATACTTTGTTTGTTGTGGTTTTGCAAACCCAAACACCTGTTTGTTCTAGTGCTTAAATTTATGCTCAATTTTAACAACATATCGATAGGTAGCACCGAGTGATGAGATGTCCAAAAAATCCATTTCAGTTTGGATGTATCTATGTAAATCCCCACGATATTTCAGAACCAAATGTTGTTCGAAGTATTTGATACCCAACTTGGTGTGCAAGGTGTGGAAGGTATTGGTGAACTCCAGAACTGCTTGGCCCCCCTCTTGCCGCAGTGTGGTCCATCTCATGTACTGGTCCTCATAGTTGCCAACAGGGTAATATTGTTCATTTATTACATCCACAAAAAAATCCCAAGTGGGCTTGGCCCCATATATTCTAGACTCCTTTGTGGAACTTTTCTCCTAGTAAGTTTTCGACCAATGTTTGACATAGGGGAGAGCTTTAAGGAGCATGAAAATGATCTTTTCTCTGTCAAAAAAAATGTGAACAAAGAAATAACCTTCTAATAGATTTAACCATTTATCTAGAGAATTTGCATCTATCTAACCTTCAAATATAGGAATATCAAAATTGACCTGTACCTTAAAAGGTGAGGTGCCTTCATAGTGGTCGCTTGATGAAGATGCGCCTGATGCTATTGGGATTTGTTGAAGGATGTGGGAAAAATTCTCCATCATTTCGTCCCTCTTTCGTGTGAGAGCTTTCTCAAGAAACACACTTATAGGATCGTTTGCTCCATCGCTTTTGTTTTCTTCCGCCATGGATGGTTTCTTGGGAGTACGAGAGTTATTGTATTAAAGAGAGACAAGTTGGAGACCCAAATTGTTATACTCGGACCTTGTCGGGGACTTGCAATGAAAAACGATCAACACCAACCTACTTTGATACCATTGATCTGAATTATTTTCAGCACGAAATGAGAGTGGAGATATAATAAATAATTGCACAGAGATATCGCGGATATCCAATAATATAACAGAAATGTATTGGAGATGCAACCATAAACATAGAGATACAGTAATGCACGATTTATATTAATGAAATAAATGTATAGAGACTGCAAAAATATAGAGTGAAAGACTCGCTATAATGGTCGCAGCTTATCTCTAAGAAGAGATGTGTCGGCTACTCGCATTCGCAAGAAGATGATTACAATGAGGCTCTAAAGGTATTTTTACAATAGACGGGAATGCCAAAAACCCTAGACATCCAAAAACCTAACAATAGGAGATGAAGCACCAAAAGTAATGTGGGCCCCATTTGGGTAAGTTAGTACATCAACTTCCCGGGGTCATAACGTTTGCATATGATCTTCATTTTAGGTGCATGATAGCCCATTGGAAAGGTATCGTATTGGAGATTCATTTTAGGCACAATGTCAAAGAAATTTCCATATTGCAAACCTATTTTCCCAAAAAACATTGTTTAGGGCCTCAAAATGGCACCGAAAGTTAAAAATTGCTAAAAATAGTAAATTGCCAAAATTGCTAGAAAATTGTTTTGAGCTAGTGGGAAAAGGTGGGTGGCCATCAATATCCACCTGGATCAAGTAGGGCTGAAACAACCTTCTTTTTCCAAGCATTCTTCTAACTTGTCAATGTAAATGCCAAAAACGGTAGGGGACAAGGGACAACCTTGTTTGACTCCAATATTGCAGTTAATCTCTTTTGGCCAGCCCTCAATGTTTTTAAACTTAGCAATAACGTTCTCATACATCCTTATTGCAGCAGCCCTCAACTTGAGAGGCAATTTTATCTCTTCCAACCTATTCCAAAGTTTTTTCCTAGGAACCATGTCAAAAGCTTTTCGAAAGTCAACAAAACCACAGAAAAGATTGGTTTTAGTATTGCGGAACTCCTCTGCAATGATCCTAAAGGTAACAAGATGGTCCACAGTTGAATGATATCTCCTAAACCTAGCCTGGCCTTTAGCTCTTTTACTGTGGCTTTCTAGCCAAAGGCTAATCTTCTTTTCCAAAATAATTCCATAAATCTTGGCTAAAATTGGGCTAATCATAATGGTCCTATAATTAGAGGGAATGTTTCTATTCCCATTCTTAAAAATAGCAACAATGAGGATTTTCATCCAGGTTTTATGGAAGCCCTTCTTGACTGCTAAGTTGAAGAGCTTGTGTATGTGAGGGACAAGGATTGGCCCTTCGATTTTAAAACTTTCATCTTGGTAGCCTTCAATGTCCTTAGCTTTCCCATTTGCGGGCCGCTTAACCCCGAACTCTATGTCATCCAAAGAAAAAACTTATTCCTTTGTAGGGGCAATAGGAATGGTGTCCATGGTATTAGGGAACTCATAAAGACTTTTAAGGTAGGAATTCCAATCCCTTAAGGGAATCCTATTATTTTCTTTAGTATTGCGTTTTAGAATTTGGCTCCAAAACTTCTTAGGATCCAATTTGTATAATTGTGAAAGTTTCTCTTGCCTTTTATTGATATAGTATCTTTTTTTACTTTTAATTAAGGCTTTGTACGTATTGATATTATCAAGTTTTAAGGGCTCATTAGAAGCATCCCTAAAGGCTTTCCTTGAAATTTTACATTCTTTATCATACCAAGGGTTGGTCGTTCTATTATTCTTTTTATAGGACAACTCGAAAAAGAACTTGTTAATAGAAGTGGAAAGGGTAGTTGTAAAATTAAGATAGAGTTCTTCAATGTTGTCCTTATAAGTTAGGAGGTTTAATTTACTATTTAAATATTTTAAGAAAATGTCAACTTTACTTTTGTCAAAGTGCAAATTCCTTTGATTATCAGAATTCTCTTCAATGGTGCTCCTATGCATGGAAAATTTTAGAGTTAGGGTTAAAGGTTTATGATCAGAGTCAGGCTCATGGTCATTTAAAAGGTCAAAAGTTGTTATTTGGTTGGAAATGGGGATATCATATATCACATAATCTACAACACTACTATCTAGCCCATGAATACAGGTCATCTGGTTGGAGTTTGGCCACTTCATTAATCCATTGCAAATTATAGGTCTTGAGCGTTGTAGAGCTTGACCAACTCAATACCAAACAAGTTCTCAATTAGGTCTTCAAGGCTTCTTTTGTAGGTATTAGATAAAACGAGGTCCTCATCTAGCCATAAAGGACTATGGTTTGACTCACTACTTAAAAGAGTAGCTTGTTTAGTTGCAGTCATAGCATTAAAGTCTCCTAGCAGGAGGATATTGCCATCATTTTTCAAATTATAAATATCTTGTTCTAAATTATTATAGGGATAATTTTTATCTAGATTATTTTTCTTATAAAAAGTAGAACTAATAGGTGCAAAATAACAAATTTCTATATACATATTCTTAGCATTGGTGTCTGAAATTTCTATCCAAATGTATTGATTAAGAGGGTCAATCTTATGAAGTTGAATGTGAGGAGAAATGCTCTTTCTAATATAACAAGCTATGCCTCCTATCCCTCTATGGTGGGATTTTTTGTTCCATGCCGACAACATGACAAATCCTTCCATGTTAGGGACCTTAGACTCCTCATGCTCCCAAGTTTCAACTAGACATATAATATCAATATCACTAATACTCATGGATATGGGTCATAGATTAATTACTTACTCTACACAGTTAATCCCAAAAATGATATCTAATATGCTGCAATGCGGAAGCCTCTCTATGCCTAAATATAAATTATATTAAATATATATTTTTAGTAATTAATAAATAAAATGAAATTTTGATATATTAAATTTGAAAAAATATAATTCAAAAATTAATAAATAAAAAAAATATAATTTATGAAATTTTAAAAAAATATAAATTATAAGGAAATTTAAAAATTTGTTTAATTTTAAATTATAATAATATTTCAAAATTTATTTACATTTTAATGTTTTTCATCTCATTAAAATAAAATAATAATATATTTGAGTTTATATATTATAAAATACAATTATCTCAATTAATATGGAATTATTTAATATTTTTTTAATTATCTCAATTAATATGGAATTGTTTAAGATTTTTTTTTAGTAATAATATATTTGAGTTTATATATTATAAAATACAATTATTTCATTTAATATGGAATACTTTAATATTTTTTTAGATAGAAGGATAAGCGTGTTATTTAAATAATTTTAACAATTTAAATATATATATATGCTAAGTGAATTATATTAATATTAATTATATTTTAGGAAAACATATAAAAGAGGTATTATGAACCATTGTTATTTAGAAGTGTTTTTTTAATAAAAAAGAGAGAAAAAGACCTAACAAGAAAACATTCTCACCAATTAACCATTATATAAAATATTTAATTTCAAATTATAATAAATTAAGTATATAATTCCAAATTATAAATTCACTACATTCAATTATTATTACTTTTTATTGCTGAAAAAAACATATTATAATTTATATTTAATACACTTATGTGTAATATAATCTCTAAACCATTTATTTTAATACTTAAATTTATATTATATAAAATATTTAATTTCAAATTATAATAAATTAAGTATATAATTCCGAATTATAAATTCACTACATTCTATTATTATTACTTATTATTGCTGAAAAAAACATATTATAAATTATATTTAATACACTTATGTGTAATATAATCTCTAAACCATTTATTTTAATACTTAAATTTATAATCTTTTTAGGTTTACTTCATACATTAAAATTTATGTCAAATATAAAATGCTCAACCAAACATCATTTAAAAAATGAAAAAACCATAAACATTAAGATGATTTGTGTAAAGGAAAATTAACCATAAGATTTGACTATACATACTGTATAATGTATTTTCATAAGAGTATATATTAAAGTTTTAACATTTAGATATTTAATTTTTTCTTATAAAAGAAATTTAGATGTGAAGTTTTGTCTTTTTAATTTTTTTTTTATTATCAAGTGGAGAGAATGTAGATTTTAAAATTATGATGATGATAATGATTAATGTCTATTAAGATCGAATTTGTCTATCACATCTTAAGAGGGTAATTGACTACTTGTGATTCTTTAGAATTTGGTTTTTTTTCTTGAAAAGCATTAAGAGAAGCTTTCCAAGATCACCATACTTTTGTTGAGTTAAGATGTTAGGAAGGTTGGTAGTGTGACAAATATTTTGAAAATGAGATCTAATATGGGTATAGGGTGGACAATCTAAGAGAAAGTACTTTTCATCTTCAACCTTCTTAGTGTCACAAACATGACACATTCTTTCATCCCATGGCCTTTTAGGAATTGACCAATGCTCAGTTTCACTATGGAGCTCATGAGAATTTATTCTTATATTAGCAATGCTTATTTTTTCTTTACACTTGGGGAAGTAAATAGATAATTTTGATCTTCTAGATTAGGGTTGATTACATCCTTATAATACATTAATTTTATTTTTTCCTCTAACTCTTTATCACATCACATCTTTTCCTTAAATTTTGATTTGATGTTTTTTTAATGGTATCTTTATTCTGCAAAATGGTTTCTTCCATGATTCCCTAATAGTTTACAAAGTACCATGCATATTTATTCCATCCTTGCTTGAGTGGATGGTGGTTATGAATCGATTTTGAAGCAATTTCAGGAAGCCTTTTATCTTTCATGTTGTTTAACTTGTTCGTATACATTAGGTATCTAGTCATAGCCATGATCTCAATGGGGGAGAGACTTGTTTCTAAGATGAGGATGGGATAGGGTGTATTTCCTTTAATTTTGAGATTATAGGTTATAAAATTCTTTTTTATTTGCTCTATCTTTCTCTGGGATTCATGAGAGATACTACAGCCCCATAATTCACATCCATAAAGAATAACAGGTGTAACAAGAGTCTCAAAGAGGAGTTTCTTCTTATTCCAACTCCAAAGATCAACTAATTTACAATTGTTTTCAAGCCCATAATAAGCTTTCCATCTCCAATAATCATTTTCTCAATGCTATAATTCCAATTGAGATTGTGATGAATATCAATTCCAAGATATTTGTATGAATTCACTTCCTCCAAGAGGTTTTTATCATATACGAAGGTATCATAAGGCATCATATTGGATTGAATAATCATGACCTTATTCTTATCATTATTAACAATCATACCCATATTGGAGAAAAGATACTTAAGGATTCTTAGTTGGTTTTCAAGATCACTAGGACTCCTTTCCATAAGAAGGATATCATCGGCATAAAGAAGAATATTGATGAATATATGAGTGAGAATAGGGATGAAACAACCTTCTTTTTCCAAGAAATCTTCTAACTTGTCAATGTATATGCCAAAAAGGGTAGGGGACAAGGGACAACCTTGTTTGACTCCAATATTGCAATTAATCTATTTTGAATAGCCCTTAATGTTTTTAAAGTTAGCAATAATGTTCTAATACATCCTTATTGCAACAACCCTCAACTCAAGAGGCACTTTTATCTCTTCCAAGCTATTTCAAAGGTTTTTCCTAGGAACCATGTCAAAAGATTTTCTAAAGTCAACAAAACAACAAAAAACATTGATTTTAGTATTGCGGAACTCCTCTACAATGATCCTAAAGGCAACAATATGGTCCACAGTTGAATGATCTCTCCTAAACCCATCGTGAACTTTATCTCTTTTATCGTGACTTTCTAACCAAAGGATAATCTTCTTTTCCAAAATAACTCCATAAAGCTTGGCTAAAATCGAGCTAAACATAATGGTCCTACAATTAGAGGGAATGTTTTTATCCCCATTTTTAAAAACAAGAACAATGAGACTTTGTGTCTAGGGTTTAGGGAGGCCCTGCTTGATTGCTAAATTGAAGAGGTTGTGTATTTGAGGGATAAGGATTGACCCTCTGATTTTAAAAATTTCATCTTGGTAGTTAGCTATCCCATTTGGAAGTCACTTAACTCTGAACTCTATGTCATCTAAATAAAAAACTTCTTCCTTTGTAGGGAAAGTAGGAATGGTAGGAATGGTGTCAATGACATTAGGGAACTCGTAAATACTTTTAATTTAGGAATTTCAGTCCCTTAAGAAGACCCTTAAGGGAATCCTATTATTTTCTTTAATATTGCTTTTTAAAATTTAGCTCCAAAACTTCTTAGGATCCAACTTAACATTTGATATTTTTCAACAAATCAAGTGAAGAAAAAATAGATTTTAAACTTAAGTTAAGAATAATAGTTGAACTTAGAAAATAAATTTTAAGCTTTCATTAGGATCCAACTTAACATTTGATATTTTTCAACAAATCAAGTGAAGAAAAAATAGATTTTAAACTTAAGCTAGGAATAATAATTGAACTTAGAAAACAGATTTTAAGATTTCATTTATTTGAAGAGAAAATAGATTTTAAACATATATTTACATTATGATTTCAAACTATAAATGGTTGATTGAATTTAATATAAGTTAAAAATATTATAGATCTATATTAAAATTAATCTTTTCTCATTTCTAACTTGATTAAATTTAATTTTCTAAATTTTGAGATGAAATTTCTATCTATTTTTATTATTTTGAAGTTATTAAGATTTAATTATTAAATTTTAATAAAAATATATATATATTTAGATTTTAAAAACCATATCATAAAAAAATTAATAATTTCCAATAATATTAAATTAAATTTTATAAATTATTGAATTTAAAAGTATATTATAATTTTGATAATGTAAATATTATAATTCAAAAATATAATAATATATTTGCAAGAATTTATATTTAGAAATACAATTTAAAATATAAATAATACAATTTTCAATAATATCAAATTTTATTTTTATAAATTATTCAATTTCAAAATATATTATAATTTTGATAATGTAAATATTAGAATTTAAAAACATAAATAATATTTTTTTTAAAAAAATCAACCAAATTTTATATTTAAAAATACAATTTAAAATAAAAATAATATTATGAAGAAATCTACCAAAATTTCTACTTACAAATACAATTTTAAATATAGATTTCAAAATAATGTTATTATTAAACATTGATATTAATTTTCAATCTTTAAAAATTATACTAGATATTAATTTCCATTTTATAAAATTGATTCCTTATTATTCACCCAATTATATATTTTTTATTATTTTGGTAGAATTATAAATAATATCATATCAATTATTATTTAGATCACATAATATACCAATTATATATTTTTTATTATTCAACAAATCATATATAATTTCGTCAAATTATAAATAATATCATATCAATTATTATTTAGTTCACATAATATACAATTATATATTCTTTATTATTCAACAAATCATATATAATTTGGTCAAATTATAAGTAATATCATATCAATTATTATTTAGATTACATAATATATGTTATATTTAAAAATAAATTATTTGTATCATAAAATTTACATTATATTTTAAAACAAAAATAAATAAATTATATCATATAATTTACATTATATTTAAAAATATTTATTTTAAAATAATCTAATTTATTTATTTTTCAACATAAAATTAATCTATTATATTTAAATATAAATTATTTATATCATATAATTTACATTATATTTAAAAAAAAAAACAAATTTATTTATATCTTATAATTTACATTATATTTAAAAATATTTATTTTAAAATAATTTAATCTATTTATTTTTCAACATAAAATTAATATTTCAATTATGAAAATTAAAAAAAAAAAAAACATTAACCACCTAACATTATTGACTTGTAATAAAAAGCCTTATAAGTTCCCAGGATTATATGGTAAGGAATAATGCCTCAAAGAAGAATCTATTTTGGTATTCATGAACAATGTTTAATAAATCATAGTGTAAATGATCTTACTATTAATCAACAATCTCTTAACTAAATTCTCTTTAGCCAATCTCTTAACTAGATTCTCATTAGCCTAATTCAAAAGAGTTTATTTAATCACAAATGGATCGGATAAGAGTATAATAAAATAATTAAAAAGAGTTTATTTAATCACAATTATATGAAGAGATGAGAAATATTTATTATAGTATTAAAAAAATGATCTCATTAGTTAAAAAAGAGATAAAAAAAATTAACTTAAGAAGAAGAAGGAGAGGTAGAAGCAAATCTCAACATGAAAAATAACATTAAAGAGTTAGAATAAAAACTAACTAATAATTTGGTCTTAATTAGTTTGGAAAATAAATTATATACCAAATCCATCTAAGAGGAAATCAATAAGCTAATTAAGTTGGATAATAAGTTTTGGTATAAAAGAACAACAATAAGAGGACACACCAACAATAGTAAAAGAAGAACTAAAAATAAATCACAAATTGAAACAACTTACACCATAGAAGCAAAGAGACTAGGAAAAATAATGACCATAAATGTAACATACTCGTTAATCTCCAAACTTAAAAGGGTGAGTAATATATATAAATCAAGACCTCATTCCAGAACAACTACGTGAATTAAGGAAGGAAGTTCAAAAGGTAAAAGAAGCTAGGAAGGAAGGCAAATGGACAATAATTAGAAACGAAAACACTATTGTTGTTAATGGACAATAAATTAAATTTTTAATTCCAGGTAAACCCTTACCTTTTTAAGGTCTCGTGGTGAATGTTAATCCTCATCGTCATCATAAACTACTAAATTTTATTTATTATTGATTTAATTTA
>JASDQU010243279.1:22061-50627 GCA_032191745.1 Picea mariana | reverse complement strand
TTAAAAAAAAAACTGATATATATATATATATATATAGTAAATATTTTTTTTTTTTAATTATTGTTTAAAAACAAATAGTTTATATATATAATTGTCAAGTTCACTTTAGTTAGTTGCAATTGTTAATAGTAAATTTAGATCCTTGAAAGATAACATCGAGAGACACATGGACAATAAACTACTAGGGTTTCAGACTTAGCTACAAAAAATGGAGGTTAAATTATAAAAAATAGAAAAAGCCAACAACTATCCAAAAACATCAACTAAGGAAGAAGAGGTGGATTAAAACATAAATTTTAGGGATAAGATTAAATATCTAGAAGACAATGTGATTAAAATTTTGGCTCTAAATATATTGGACCACAAATTGGATACCAAACCTATCAAGAGGAAATGAACAAGCTCATATAATTAGACCATGAATGTAACAAAAGAGCCTTGAACCTCATAATTTTTGGTATAAAATAATAGAAAAATGAGGACACTTTAATAATAATCAAGGAGGAATAAAAAAATAAATCATAATTTGAAAAAAATGGCCTTATATAAGAAAAAGGTTGGGTAAAATAATTGAAAATAAAAATAGTTTAATCTGGGTTATGGTAAGCTCTAATGCTCATAACTATTACATACTTAGTAAAAATCCAAGCTTAAAAAGGTCTCAAATATTTATAAATGAAGACCTCATTCCAGAATATCAAGTTGAATTAAGAAAGGAGGTTCAAAAGGTAAAGGAAGCTAGAAAAGAAGGAAAATGAGAAATAATCAAGAACCAAAAAACTATTATTACCGGTAGAGATCAAAAGGATAATAATAAATAGCATTTTGAGACACTTCAGATCCTTTCTTGGAACTATCAGGGATTTCCTTGGAACAAAGGTCCTATATTAAGTTGGATCGCAAGGGAAATTGATATTATATTTCTAGTTGAAACTTGGGAGCACGAGGAATCTAAGGTCCCTAACATAGATGGATTTATATTGTGGTCAACATGGAACAATAAATTATCCCATGAAAGGGTTGGAGACATACCTTGTGACATAAGAACAAACATTTATCCTCACATTCGTTTTCACAAAAAAGACCCTATCAATCATTTCATTTGGGTGGCTATTCTAGAAGTCAATACTAAGAATATGCATATAGAAATTTGTTATTTTATGCCTATTGATTATACCTTTTATACAAAAAAATATTGTGACAAAAATTGTCCCTATAAAGTCTTAGAAAAAGGTCTTTACAGTTTGAGAAATGAAGGTAGTATCCTCCTAATAGGAGACTTTAATGTTATAACTACAACTAATCAAGCTATTATATTAAGAAACAATTTCAACCCTAATACTATGTGGCTAGACAAGGACCTTGTTTTAGTTAGTAGATACAAGAGATATTTCGAAGACTTGATCAAGAATTTATATGGTACTGATATAATAAAGATTTACAGTTCTCAAGATCTAATCATTTGTAATGGTGTAATGAAGTGGTCAAAATATAACCATATGACCTGTATCCATGGGATGGGTAATAGTGTTGTGGACTATGTTATATATGATATCCAACCAAATAGTAAATTTTGACCTTTTAAACGACCATGAGCCTCACTCTGATCATATAACTTTAACCCTAACTCTAAACTTTACCATGCACAAAAAACCCCTTGAAGATAACTTTGGTAACCAAAGTCATCAAAGTTTTGACAAAAATACAACTAATATATTTTTAAAGGACTTAAACACTGAATTAAATATTCTATCATATAAACACAATATTCAATACATCTATCATAATTTTACAACAATCCTCTCTACGTCCATAAAAAATTATCTATCGAAGTGTTGTGTAAAACTAAGAATAGAATTTCCAACCCTTGGTATGATAACTAGTTTAAAATTGATAGAAAATCCATTAGGGATGTCTACAATGAGCCTTTCAAATATGATAATATTAATAGCTACGAAGCCCTAATGCAAAGAAAAAAAAGTCACTACATAAATAAAAAGAAAGAGAATATTTTGCACCTTTCTAAGCTAGATCCAAAGAAATTTTGGAGGCAAATTCTGACTCGTAAATATAAAGAAAATGATATGATTCCCGTAACATACTAGAATTTCTACCTTAAAATATTTACGAATCCCAGAATGTCCTAGACAAAATTCCAAAAGTTTCTACAAAAGATGATGTTTTTTCTATAGAAGACATAATGTTTGGGGTTAAGTGACTTGAAGGTGGGAAAGCTAAGGATATCAAGGGCTACCAAGATGAAAGATTAAAAATTTGAGGGCCTATTTTGATCCCCCACATACACAATCTTTTAAATTTAGAAGCCAAGCAAGGCTTCCTTAAATCTTGTAATAAAATCCTCATTATACCTATTTTTAAAAGTGGGGATAAAAGAAACACCTCTAATTATAGAAACATTATTATTATCCCCATTTTATCCAAACTATATGGAAGTATTTTGGAAAATAATATATACATATGGCTAGAAAGACACGGAAAAAGAGATAAAGGTTAGGCTAGTTTTAGAGGTTATCATTCAACTATGGACCAACTTATCATGCTAAGGATCATTCTAGAGGATTTTTGCAACAATAAAACAAATCTTCTTTGTTTTTTCGTTGACCTTAGGAAAGATTTTGACACTGTTCCTAGGACCATCCTTTGGAATAGATTAAGAGAGATAAAAGTTCCCTTTATTTAGAGAGATTTTGCAGTAAGCTTGGATGAGAATGTTATTGGAAATATTAGGAGCATTGAGGGTTGGTTAGAAGGAATTAACTCCAATATAAGAGTCAAGCAAGGTTTTCCCCTATCCCCTACCCTTTTTGGCATTTACATTGACAAGTTATAATATTGTTTGGAAGTTGTAGGTTATGTTGAACCAAATATTTCTATTATAGTAATCATCCTTCTTATCTATGCATATGATATTGTTCTTATGGAAAGGAATCCCTATTACCTTTGTAAGAAACTTATAATCCTCAAGGACTTCTTCTGTACTATAGATATTATTGTGAACACTAACAAAATGAAGGTTATGATAATTAAATCCAACAAGATCACCTATGATAATTTTGTATATGAAAATAATGTCTTGGAGGAAGTGTCTTTGTACAAATACATTGGAGTTTATATTCATCACAAGATCAATTGGAACTATATCATTGAGAAAGAGATAATTGGAGGGTGAAAATATTATTATGGGTTTGAAAATAATTGTAAATTAGCAAACCTTTGATTATGGGATAAGAAAAAGATCCTCTTTGAGACTCTTGTCACTCATGTTATATTGTATGGATGTGAAGTTTGGGGATGAAATATTTCTCGAGAATCCTATAGAAATATAGAGTAGACCCAAAATAATTTTATAACTTGTAATATTAAAATCAAGGGAAATACACCTTATCCTATCCTCCTCATTGAAACATGCCTTTCCCCCATTGAGGGCACAACAAATATTATTAGTTTCTTGATGTACAAGAACAAGATAAGAAAAATGGATAACAAGAGGCTCCCCAAAATTGCTTTAGAATCTAGCCGAAATCACCAACGACTCAAGCAGGGATGGAATAATAACGCCAAGTATTGGATAAGTCATTGGGGAATAAAAGAAGTTATTCTATAGAATATAGATGATATCAAAAATATCGTACAAGCTAAATTTAAGGATAATATATGGTGAGACAAATAATTATAGGATAAAAGAAAATTAAGATATTATAAGGAGGTAGTTAACCCTAACCTGGAAGATCAAAAGTATCTCTCTATTTTGACTAGAGTAAAGAAGAGAATCAATATTTCTAAAATATGAACTAATTCTCATGAGATGCATAGTGAAATTGGGCATTGCATAAACCCCAAAACACCATGGAAAGAAAGAATATGCCACCTTTGTGACACCAATATGGCTGAATATGAAAAACAATTTCTCCTAGAATGCCATGCATATACCCAAATTAGATACCAATTTTAAAATATTTGTCACAATATCATCTTTACTAACCTTCTAAGTCATCAAAACTTTAGTGATATTAGAACACTTCTCTTAATGATTTTCAAGCATCGAAATAACATTTTAAGGAAATACAGGTAATCTCTTGATTTTCTTAAGGTCCAATAGGCAAATTTTTGTCTTAGTGGATGTTAACCATCATCATCAATTCCATCCTTTTGTGCACTCATGTGAATTGTTAACTGTAATAATAGACTAGTGCTGAAGCCACCATGAATTAGAAATCCTTTGCAGGGATTTAGTGTGATGGCACATGTGTCTTTTATGGTGTGTTTCATTAAGTTTATTTTGTTATTCTCATTTAATTTGTGTGCACCTCCACCCAACCAACATACACAAAGACAATATATGAATGTTGAGGTTGCTAAGGAGACTCAGACACATGAATGTGTTTTTGGTTAGTAAGGTGTGTGACAAGTTGGCTAATTTGGATGCACTTGTGAAGGGAGGACTTGGCTAGGAGACTAGGGAGGTGAGCCAATAATTATATGAATAAGTGCTCCACACTTGGGGTTGATGATGGGTGAACTTATTTCCTTAAGGCACATGACACTATAGATTGCAACCAACAGGTGTGCTCATTGTGTGGATGTCTTGGTATATCTTCCTTGGGTGTTTTCATGTGGATGACTCAATGGTCATGGAGAGGAGGTCGATTTGGGTGAGAAAATTATTGGCACAACAACCCATCAGTTGGGAAAATTTTTATTGAGTGAGACACATGGTAGGGTGACTTGGTGACTAAGTTCAGCCTCACCCAAGGGATGTGACAGTTCAATAGGAATCGATGTGACAATTTGGTGAGGAGGGTCACATATATATGGCACCATAATCTAGGAAAAACCAAGGAATCACACAACACACAACACTTGGGTAATATCAACTCCAAGGTTATGAAGCATATTCAAGCAAAGAGGGGCAAGCTCCCTCGAGGAGCCAAGTTTCTCCACAAGGAAGGACTTGTGCTTCCTTTAGGAGGATGTTTGAACAAAGTTGGGGCAAAATATCTTTGGAATGGGTTTGTAAAGAATAATGACTTTGGAGTTGGAAAGTGCATGCAGTGGAGAGGAGTTTTGTGATGAGTGTTAGAAAAACAGGATCACGGAGAAATAAAATAAAACAAATGATGAAATAAAATACAGAAGATACACATTACAATAGAGACACAGATATATGTGGTTCACCGAGTGTGGGCTACGTCCACTAAAGAAATTGCCAGGTCCTTCCTTTATTATGATTTGGTAATCGAAGGGATACAACCTACAACAAACCCATTGTAAACTCCTCTTCTTTTTTCCACAGTCTCCTATCTCAAAATTCAATATTCGTTGTCATTCCTAGCTGCAATACATTTCCCTCATAAGAGAGGGTTTCCTTCTAGAGAAAAAAACCCTAACAGAACTTCTACCATTAGATCTACGACCTTATAATGAACGGTCCAGATTTACAATGAAATTACAATATATTTTTACAAGGAACTTTTTCCTCCGGGGGCTCGCTTGCCCCTGGACACCGCATAGGGGGTAACCCCCTCTGCACTCCCCTGCATGGAAGAGTGTAAATTCTTCTGGGGCGCAATGTCTTCATGGGGTATAAACACGACTGAAAACAAAAGACCTCTGAATCAGGAAGATAGTTAGGCTCCACAACCAACAATGAGGATGTGAGATAGACTTGGTCATGAAAGTATGAGTAGGATGTGCGACAAAAAGGAGGAAATTCAAGTGACTTGGAAAAACTTGTGCCTTATGTATGGGCCAAGTGATCTCTTGTTTTATCAACACATTGTATTGTACATTGTTGTAATATCATATATAACAAGAAAATTTTTATGGGTGTTAGGCACCTCTGGTGCTTCCTAACCATACTTGTTTGCCTTTCATATGTATGCATGTTGCTTGTTATTGATTCACATATTTTTCTAGGCATAGAAATATTAATTGTATATGTTAAAGAACAAAATTATTTGTAATGAAGTTTGCACAATTGGGTGGGAACCTAGGTGACAAGAAGTTAAGTGTTGAGGCTTGACTTGCTAAGTAGTTCAAGATGTATTTATGGGAAGACCTTTTAGAGTGAAGAGGTGTAGTCCAAAAAAAGTACTCTCACCTTGGTTTAGTTTCTGAGTTGGAAACTTCATGTTCTTGCACAATCCTTGTGTGTGACAAGTCATATTGGATTCTGTGGAAGATTGTAGGGATGTGACATAATTTATTACACAATTATGAGGAAATAAATTATAATATGCATTTTTTAACATATAAATAATTAATAATCTAAATTATATAAAATTGATATATACATACTTACTTCAATTAGTAATAAGTCACTAGGGTGTAGATCAGAGTGATGAAATTATGAGAGGTTTCCTAATCGAAACTCTAGGTTTACCATTTGTGTTGATTAACGACAATGTGGGTACACCTGGAGGTTATAAAGGTAGATTGGGTGAGTGCACGAAGTTGGTGTTTGAAAAGGTGGCAAGGGGGTCAATGCGAACACACACTCACAAGAACACATGCACATTCTCAAGAACATGCTCGCGTTCTTAACCCTGTAGTTTTGGAAGTGACCAAACCTCCACTTAGTTTTTCACATAGGTTTAGTGGCAAGAACACACACATGTTTATCTGCTAATTTTTTTTAAAGGTTTGTGGGCACGATATGTTCTCATTTGCATAAATAACACTCACGTTTTTACTTTCTGTTAGCACATAGGATGTATAGGGGTCAAAATCTTTCAAATTTTTAAAATTTGTTAGCTTAGTCACTAAAGGAGACCATTTGGTTTTTTTCAGTCATATGGTCAGTCCTTCTTGTATGGGTCATTCATTTAATCTTCTAGGTTTGAGTCATAGGGTCACGTTATTAAAGGTTTTTTATTCATTTCTTATGTCAATAAATCATGGTTGTGATTTTACCTTCGGTCTAGAGGCTGATCAATATATGTTTGCAAAGTCTTGGTGTCATGATGGTGGTTGTCATCATTAGCAAAAGAGGGAAAGAATTGGTCATATCTAGCTTGTTTAAATATCATCATCAAGTGTTATGACCCAAACAAGCATGAAAAGGTATTTAAATATTTACCCAACCACATAAGGTTTCTTGTCATCTCTCAAATCATATGCGCTACAGACTCTCCTAAATGTTCGCAGCATTTCCAAATAACACATGTGCCAAATCTTTTTATGACTATCATTTTGCAAAAGTCTCTAATGACAAACTCTAGTTTTCAGTGCCATCACATCATCAAGTAGATATAAAGGGTCGTTTTCAAATCGGGGGTTTATCATTTTATATATTCATTTTCTTTTGTAAAGAATGCATTGTAGACTGGTTCAACTAGCTGCAAATTGTAACTGGCGCTACATACCGGTAGATTTGCTACAAACTGACGTTGCAGACTCTTTCACTGCAAAACTCTCTGTAGCAGATTGATGGTGGATTAAAAACATTAAATACTGATTGGTTTATATTTTATGCAAAAAACGAGCGAGCCATATATATATGTACCCTTATTGATGTATAAATTCCACTTCCTAAAGATTGATTGCCATCAAACCCTAAATTGCTGCAAATTTTTTGTTCACTGCAAACTATTTTATATCATTAGCGTTGTAAACTCTTTTACTTGGCTAGCTTCGAGAGTCCTTGTATTTTAAAATTTTATGTAGACCCAATATTCTTGCTTTCATGTCAAAATATCAATTGCATTTGTTTCTTACATCCATGATTCTATCTGCTGCAAATTCTTGTTAGTTCTACGAATTGTATTCATTGTATGTGTTGAGAATTGAATGCACTACAAACCCTCTATTTTCTCATTTGATAAAACCCTCTCTGAATATGTTTTCATCCAAGTTTGAAAATATCATCTAATTCAAAATCATATTCATTTCCATATTAGTGAATTTTCAAACCCTTTTGACCAAAACGCTAGTCTAAAATCTATTTGATGCAAACTTCATTTGCGTGTTGCAAACTCTCTGTTTTACATACCTGCCCCAAATTTGTCTTGTGTTGAGGTTTTATCTAGTTCTATGTTGTTATCCTCTCATCCCATAACCTATTTTAGACTTTTTTCAATAGACCCTTATTCTTACAAATCAAGTAGTAAACCCTAAATTTATCAAGTTTTCATTACATTATCTGATAGCAACCATTATCAGAAGAAGGAGGGTTTAAACTAAGTTGTCATGGACTGTCAGAGTGGTAATAAAATTCATAAAGGAGGAGAAATTGTCAGGGCTGACCCCCATGACTTGTAGCTAATAAAATCAGACCCATTTTTTAGAGAGGCATTTCAGAGAGTGGGTTGCCTGGATTTTTTTGAAAAGATGAAAAGAGGACAACGTGAGGTTGCTAAGAAGTTTGCACTAACTTTTAGTGGGGTAAAGATGAAAGTTAGTACAATGGATTTTGAGGTTACGTTGAAATTCATTTCTACATCTACATAGATACCACTTCATGGAGAAAGATGTTTTAAATCCATGTCTTTGAAGTATGCATGTTCTAAGGAATTATTAAAACCTGAATATCAAGAAGATAAACTATCCAAGGGAGTGCCTCAAAATCATATGATGGAGTATTTTGATAAAATTCTCATAGTCATTCAAAGGTATTTTACTTGTGAAGGTAGGTTTAATATGGTATATCGATACCATATTAGACTGTTGATGCATTTTACTGGAAAAGAGTCCTTGAATCTACCCTTCTATCTGCATAGAAGCCTTGAGAATCTATCAGATAGAGTTCAAGCCAAGTCTAATGATGCAGGAGCATTGCTCCACCTCATCACACACTAGTTAGATTTCATGCATGGTGCACATTTAAGGAAGGAGAGGTGCCACCCTCTCATTTTTCCTCGAGAATCCAAGTTGTGATCTAGGCAATTAAGGAGGACAATATGAAAGAGCCAAATCATGCTTTCGCACAAGCTCAAGATAAGGTCCCCATTAAGTGGTTGCCAACAACATGGATTTGCATCTAATTTGGGGAATATTTCCATCATTGTCATTTGACATTTTGATAGGCATTTTGAATGGTTATTTGACACCACTAATTTAGCTTGTGAGGGAAGCTCATAGATCCCTTATTGTATAAATATTTTTATTGTAAGAAAAGTAGAGGTTTTGTTGGATAGGTTGGGTCGTAAGAGAAGAAACAAAGAGAGTCGAGAATCAGTTGTAGATCAGACTCCATTATTGTAATTTGACATTCCACCATTAATAGAAAATGATAGTTTTTCCTGTTCTACATTTATGTGTAATGGATGTTGTGTTATGAATGTCATTTCCATGTTTGTGAATTGTAGATGAATGTTAGAAATCATCTGTAGGTATAGAGGTATAGTTTTCTATCCGAGAGTGTGTTCAGTTAAGTCTGGTTCTCTAGGCTAAGGGCAAGGAGTGTGAAACAGATCAAGAAAAATCTATGAGTCGATGCAAGGAGTGCGTGTCTGAACTCAACAGAGTGAGAAGAGAAGTTTGCAGGAGGGCACACTAGATTAATTTATAGACTCAGGGAGAAATTTCAAGGTCGTTAAGTACCTTGGAAAGAAATAATGTGTGGGAGGAAGCACAGTTCAGAGTTACTGAACAATCTGAAACACTCTTCCAGAAGGGCATCGAGCTAGTGTGAGCATGAAAAAAATCAACATGGTTGGAGGTTGTTGGAGAATCCTAGAATTGCCGAACATTTTGGTGAAGAAAGTCTTTGCAAGAAGTGCGTCGACAAAGGAAATGAGATGCCTTAAAAAATTACCCTAGTCTAAGGGCGAAGTTGTCGAAGAGTTGATCCAAGTGAAAGGAGTGCGCCTAAGGTGTTGTAAGTTTACCTTACAAGCTTAGGAAGGAGAGCGAGGGACCGAAAGAGGGAAAGAAGAGGTCCACTGAAGGACACAAAGGAATTGGTAACCTCAAAGGTTTTCAAGTGGAGAAAATCCACAGAAGAGCCTGTGTAGGACTCTGCAACGAATGCAGAAAGTGTTCGAGAACAACCTAAGTCTCGAAAGGAAAATTTTCTCTAAGCGTGAAAAGGAGTTGAGGGCTTGTCGAAGTCCCGAAGACAGTGAAATCATCCATCATCGAGGAGGAGACCGATGGTAGAAGATTGAGAGGTTCGGGAGAAAGAAATTTAGAAGGTTTGCCGAGAGAAAATGAAGGTCTTCACGAAGATCTATTTATGTCCAAACCTTTGGATCTGGAAGTGAACATGGTAGATACCCACACATTTTAGAGGAATAACCCTTCGGAGAAAGTCAAGGAGAGAATACCCGAAGATATGGGGAAGCCGAAGCAATCCTAGTTGTCCATAGGAAAGGGACACATGGGACCGGGATTGGCACATTTTTGATTCATAAGTCGGGAAAAGTAGAGTTGGGAGAAGGAAGGACTTGCGAAGTCTGAACTAGCAAATTGATCACAGTCGTTGATTGCAATAAGAGCATGGACCGTAGATCTGGTCCCCCAGAATTGGTCCATTCAGGAATTGGGGAAAAGGAGGAAAAAATCATGAAAGTTCTGAAGTGCAGGATCACGAAGGGAGTTGGCCCACGGTAGAAGTCTATGGTCACATCAAAGAAGGAGCTTAACATCGATAGATAATGCCATTGGTGTAAGAGTTGAAAAGAACTAAGGAGAGGGTTTGTAGGTACCACATAGTGGGTGTCGAGGAAGAAAAAGGGCCCATTTCAAGCTAAAACGTTTCCATCTAGAGTCCAATGAACCATTCGGTTCGATGAATTAAATGATCCTAGAACGAGACATTGAATGAACCCCTCATTGACAAGAGAGAAGGGGGTGGTTGGTGCCAGAGTGGTATCAGATCTGGTTTTATCTGCAGATTCATAGGAAAAGGAGATATGATAGCTTGATTTTTCCTGTAGATAGAAGGTTAAGGAGGAGACAAAGGAGATAGTCTGATACGAGATTGGTATCAAAGGGGTTTTCATCTGTAGATTTCAGGTGAAGGAGAAGTTGAATATGCTCCTAGTTGCAGGATGAACAACAAACTTCCCAAGAGAGTAGGTAGAAGGTGAAGATGGCCATTGACGGTCATAAACAAGGTCAAAGGGGAGTCTACCTGTAGAATATCAAGGACAATATGGACAAGGAGCTCTATGAAATCTGAGCATAGATGGAGAAACTTGCATTTGAGATGTAGCAGAAGTCAAAGGTACAATGGAGGTACGAATGGCCTTTGAAGAGGAAAACCAGATGGCCTATTTAGAAGTTGTTAACCAGAAGGAAGAAACAAGTGTTAAAAATGTGGTTGAGGCATGTTGAATCCCTCAGTCATAAGGGAAAGAGATCTGAAAAGAATCTCATAGTTTTCTAGGTGGGCAATGAGAAGGGTTCAGGGGATATCGTAAACTTCCAGGTGGGTAGAGGAGACATCCCATATTTCTAGGTGGGAAAGGATGAAGAGATGATATCATCTGATAGTTCACGTCAGAGGATGTTGATAGACGAAGATATAATAGATGGAAGACCTCACTCAGATGGAGATTCATGCGGAGCTGCGAGCCGTGTGAATGAAGATGATTAGAAGTTACAAAATTCCACCATCGAAGAGAAGGATCAATGTATCATTCTGATCATTGGAGGAGTCGATATATTACTTCCAAGCAGCCATGGATAGGCTAACATAGATGTTGTAGATGAGACATGAAGACAACAAGATGAGACTGTCATGGAAGAAGAGGAACATATACTGATGTCTGTCCCAATAGAAGGAGAATGCCCAATGGACTTACTCATTCAATGGGAATTGGCGTTAAAGACACTGGAGGATTGGTTGGGAAATCCAAAACCAAAAGGTGGTTGCCGAGAAATAGCCATGCCGTAGGAGATACACCAGCACAAGTCACAGTTGGTGGAAGTTGGAACAAAATGAGTAGAGAAAATGATAGGGGTCAATCTGTCAAAGGAAGTAGCTCAACGACAGTTCAATATTGAGACTGTAGAAGTATAGGATGTTGCAGAGTGGAAAGTAAAGGAAATAAGAGATGGAGAAGATGACATGGGAAATCAACATGATTTTTCCATGAACAAGGGAGGAATGCAATAATCTAGTCTGCAGAAGGAAAGTCAGCTGATAGAGAAGATGGATGAAGTTGTTGAGGAGATAAGGAATATGATGTTGGAATCAGCAGAGGAATTGTTCAACATGAGGAATATGAGCAAGAGGAAAACTGCACGAGCAACGCAGATGATGCAGGAGAAGAAGAAACAAGGCAAAGGAGCCGAGAGACAGATCCAAAAGAAAGTTTGGGATCTAGGAGGATTTCAACCACACTAGAAAATGCCTGAGAAGGAACTCATGATTTTCATAGCCGTAGAGTATGATTTAGGAGCATCTATCCACCTCAGCAGACAACATTCAAATTTCATGCATGGTGCACATTTAAGGAAGGAGAGGTGCCTCCCCCTCATTTTTCCTTGAGAATCCAAGGCGTGATCCAGGAAATTAAGGAGGACAAGCTCAAAGAGCCAAACCATGCTTTTTCACAAGATGGAGATAAGGTCGCCATTAAATGGTTGATGGAAGAATGGGTCTGCATCTGATTCGGGGCATATTTCCATCATTGTAATTTGACCTTTTGATAGGCATTTTGAATGGTGATTTGACACCACTAATTTAGCTTGTGAGGGAAGCTCATATGGCCCCTCTTGTATAAATCTTTGTATTGTAAGCAAAGTAGAGGTTGGGTTGGATAGGTCGGGTCATAAGAAAATAAGCACAGAGAGACAAGATTCAGTTGTAGCTCAAACTCCATTATTGTAATTTGACATTCCACCATTAATAGAAAATGATAGTTTTTCCTGTTCTACATTTCTGTGTAATGGATGTTGTGTTATGAATGTCATTTGCATGTTTGTGAATTGTAGATGAATGTTATAAATCATCTGTAGGGATAGAGGTATAGTTTTCTATCCGAGAATGTTTTGATTTAAGTCTGGTTCTCTTGGCTAAGTGCAAGGAGTGAGCAACATATCAAGAAAAAATTGTGAGTCGATGTAAGGAGTGTGTGTCTAAACTCAGTGGAGTTAGAAGAGAAGTTTCCAAGATGGCACACCACATTAATTTACAGAATTGGGGAGAAATTTCAAGGTGGTTAAGTACCTTGGAAATAAATACTGTGTGGAAGGAAAAAAAGTTTAGAGTTACTGAACACTCTGAAACACTCTGTCAGGAGGGCATAGAGATAGTGTGAGCATGTATAGAATAAAAATGTTTGGAAGTGTTGGAGAATCCTAGAATTTTCGAACATTCTGGTGAAGGAAGGATTTTCAAGAAGTGTGTCGACAAAGGAAAGGATATGCCTTAAAAATTTCCCTAAGGCTAAGGGAGAATCCGTCGAAGAGTTGAGCCAAGCACAAGGAGTGCACCTAAGGTGTTGTAAGTTTACCTTACAAGCTCAGGAAGGAGAGTGAGAGACTGCGAGAGGGAAAGAAGAGGTCCATTGAATGATGCAAAGGAACTGGGAACCTTGAAGGTTTTCAAGCTGAGAAAATCCACAAAAGATCCTGTGTAGCACTCTGTAAGGAGTGAAGAAAGTGTTACGGAATAGCCTAAGTATCGAAAGGAAAATTTGTACTAAGTGTGCAGTGGAGTCAAGGGATTGCCGAAGTCCTGAAGATGGTGAAATCATCCATCATCGAGGAGGAGACAGGTTCTATAAGATTGAGAGGTTCGGGAGAAATAACTTCAGAAGGTTTGTCGAGACCAAACAAAGTTCTTCGCGAAGTCGCAAAGAGCAATTTCAGTCCAGACCATTGGATCTGGAAGGGCACATGCCAAATAACCATGCGTTTCGGAGGAAGAACCCTTTGGAGAAAGTCGAGGAGGGAATACCCAAAAAGCTGGGAAAGTCGAAGAAATCCTAGCCATCCACAAGAAAGGGACACATGGGATCAGGATCATCACATCATTGATTCACAAGTCGAGAAAAGTAGACTTGGGAGAAGCAAGGACTTGCAAAGTCTGAACTTGCGAATTTATCACAGCCATTGATCGTGATAAGAGCATGGACTATAGATCTGGTCCCCCAGAATTCACTGATTCAGGAATCGGGGAAAAGGAGGAAATAAATCACGAAAGTTCTGAAGTGTGGGATTGTGAAGGGAGCTAGCCCATGGTTGAAGTATGTGGTCACATCAATAAATGAGCTTAGTATTGAGAGCTAAGGCCATTGGTGCAAGAGTTGAAAAGCTCTAAGGATAGGGTCAGCAACTACCACATACTGGGTGTTGAGGAAGGAAAAGGGCCCGTGTTAAGCTAAAATGATTCCATTAGGAGCCCAACAAACCATTCGATTCAACAAATTTAATGATCCTAGACTAGGAGGTCAAGTCATCCCCTCATTGATAGGAGAGAAGGGGGTAGTTGGTGCCATCTAAGAAGGTGGATACCCATTTCTTTCATTCTGGTTTGAACAAAATGATAGTGTTAGAAGAATTGAAGAATACGAAAATTGATTGGTATACTTTCCTAGTTGCATCAGGATTTCAATGAGATGTTGTTCATACACCACAATCAAAGATATATACACCTATCTCTCTTGAAAATAATGTGCATGTAGAGTCCATTAAAAGGTGGAAAATGGATAAAAAGGATAAGTCCTCTAAGTCTATTGATAAGATAGGTAAAGGTCCTTCACAACCTCTTGATGAAGAAGCTTCTCCTGTAGTAGATACTTCACCTATGGATAATTCCTCTATAAAAGAAAGGAGTTTAAAGGGAAAGAAACTTGTATTCTCTCCACCTGTTGCTGTAGAATTTCTTAAGTCTAGAAGACCATTCACTAGATAAACAACAAAGAAACATGTCTCTGTGGAAGAAGGTACATCTAGAGTATCATCTCAATTAACAGTCAAAACCAAGCCTCGTAAAGAGCCAATATAAATCATTGAGATTAAGTATCCTTTTGATGAGAGGGATCCCACTTTCAAAAGGCTCAAGAAGCAGCTGAAAGAGGCAAGGGATGAGAATGAACAATTAAATAAGGAAAATATGCATGCCAAGATTCAACTAAAGAGAACTATAGATATGAGTGAAGAAATTGTTAAAAAAGAAAAGCACTGGGTTAAGAGATCCATATCTCTACATAGGAAAATGAAGAATCTGTACAGGCTGAATAGATCCAATCAATATGAAAAAAAGAAGTTGAAGGAGGAAGTGCAGCAGTTGAAGGAAAAAAATTCAAAACAAAACCTAGACATGTTGTCTCGAGTGACCACTAGGAGAAGAAGATGAAGCATCATCTCTGCATCAAAATTATCAATTTTTAGATGGACTTTCTATATGCATGATTACAGCTTTAAGGAGCATTTTTACATTATGCTGCTCACATGATATTTTTGCAAGCCATTTTTGTGATTTAGAGGTTAGTGCAGGCATCAACAAAGGTTTGAAGGCTTTTTTCACAATTTTGACATCAGATGACAAGTTTTGAGGGAAAAATGACACCTACAGGAAAGTTTGCAGTGCATGTTGCTGAAGGCGCTATGAACTGCTAAAATGGAATGATTTGTAGCACATGCTTTGTGAACTTAACAATTACTTGGATTTCGATATGTAGGAAGGATGCCAACTGTCAAATAAGGTTCATATAGCTCCTAAAAAATAATTTGGACATCAAAGGACACCTGCCCCTAAGATTCATGCAATGAGTTGGGTGCAGTTGTATTTAATGCGGACAACATCATCTTGAAATATACTATTTTGTTATATTTTCTATTGTTTGCCTATTTCTAGGCCTCTCTAAGGAACGCGATCCTATGTAGGAGCTAGGTGGGAACTTCTAGGAAGATTTTGAAGTAATTTTCTATTTAATATGTAATGTAACTCCATTATAGGGTTCGAATGGTCATAGATTGAGACTCATATCCTTACTCTTAGCTTTAAAGAAGTTTCAAGGCTATATGTATCAGACTTAAGAATATTGAATAGTTAATGATCAATTTCTTCTCCTATTGTCATATCTGTGTTTCAATATTACTTTGATGCTATCTATTGATTAAGGATTCATCCTAGTACTTGTTCCTTAATGAAGTGAATAGTTTATTGTTTGTTAACAGGTGAAAGTGTTATCAAAGTACTCTCTTGTTGATTAGGAGGTTCCTACTTGATGATATTTCCACTGTATGTGTTTCATAATTACCTGATGTAACCTGATGCATGTATTTTAAATTTTCTTCCAAGTCTTCTATATTTCCATTTATATTCAAAATATTGGTCTAAGAATATTCAAGCCTTGCTTGTTGGTGTATATATTTTGGAGGTTTTGTGTTGATGTTTTAAACTAAGCTTCTCACCCATTCTCTACACATTGAACTAAACTTGTATATTTAACAAACCTACAAGTTTTTTTATGGGTATTAGGCTCACACCTATAGAAATCTAGGCGAGACTTCTAGTACTAAAATTTTTGGCACTATTTCTGGGGAAGGATAAATTGAAGATCTTTCCCTGGGCTGTACGACAAGGGTACTACTCATTTTTTTGGTGTACATAAATAAATAAACAAAATGACTGCATAGTGCACCTGGAGACTCCAAATTTAGTTTTGGCTCCCAGTAGAAGGAATACCATGGCTAACCCAGAGTCACCTCTGGCTACACCTAAACCTGACCTAGAAAAAATCATTAAGAAGGGAAAACATTTGCAAGGAGCATCCTCTTCCAAATATTCAAGTATTTCTAGAGACCTACCTAACCCTGTGTTTATTTTTCTAGTTGTTGTTTCTGATGTTTCTCATTTACTTGTAGTTGAAACTCCTGTAAAAGATGACTTAGAAGGTCTTTTTGTTGAATACACACCTTTTTCTCCTGACTTGAAAGAAGAAAGTTTAGAAATATTTGATTTTCTTGCATCTCTTGAAATTGTTAAGTGGTTTAGACTTGAAAGTTCGAAATATTTTCCTTTCTTAGGTTCTCCAACTCATCATTTATTTAATATTTTTGAAACCAAAGAAGAAGGAACCTCAGTTTCTGTTAAAGTTTCATCAAATATACCTAAGTCTAATCTATCTTATGTTAGGTCTGAATCTTCTTCACCCCATACTCCTCCTTTTTCAAACCCTCATGTTATACATACCTCATTATCACCTGCAAAATCACTTGTTGCTTCTCCCAAAATTCAGAGTCCTCCTTTTTCAAATCCAATGGAAGGAGTTAATCCTCTTTAGAACATAATGTATGCCATTGTGGCTGATAGGTATGGACCATTAGTGATTCCTCAGCCCATGAATGCTCTCTCGTTTGCAGATTACCTTAAGTACATGCATAAATTTATTCGAGAAGAAGATATTACCATAGAAGAACATCTTGTTTCATTTTACAGCTATGCATATAACCTAAACATTGAAAATGAAGATGTATGGATGAAGGTATCTATTAAAATCCTATATGGGGAAGCCTAGAAGTGGTTTAAAAGTTTATCCCCTGGATTAATAGCTAGAATTGAGGCCCTGGATGATGCCTTCTTAATGGATTGGGGTGACAATTTTTTTTTATTGTATTACATTATAGAATTTGAGGATCTCAAAAGGAAAGAGGGAAAATCTGTGTCATATTTCTCAAAAAGATTTAACAATATGTACAATAAAATTCGTACTGAGATTAAGCCCACTAAGACCTCTGCAAAAATAACTTATGCAATTTCTTTTGACATAGAGTTTTGTCTATTATTGAGAGAAAGGAGGTATGCAAAATTGGCTCATATGAAATATGTTTATGTAGGGGTTGAATCAAATATACTAGCAGCAGATAAGTTGAGGGGAAGATCTGACAGGGAGAGGACAAAACATAAAATAGAAGCTTCTTGTTCAGATGTTTCAGGTACTGATGCAAAGGTTGGTGAGTTGACAAAGTTGTTCAAGTTATTATCTGCATAAATGGAAAGGTTTAATATTGAAGGAAGACAAGAAAATAGAAATCCTTGAAATGATTCTAATATAAATCAATTTAGAAGGTAAAACAATACACCTAAGATTTTGCAGAGACATAAGAGAAATAGGGATGATAAAAAAGTTCAAGATCCTTTACAAAAATTTTTGTTGATGATGAAGAAGGAAAAAATGAGGATGACAATCAAGAAATTCATTTTTTACAAGATACAATTTCCTCTCCTCACTAAACACAGAGTGCTTATGAAGAGCCTTTGATGTGCAATTAGCTAGATGAGTTATGTCAAGGAGAGAAAGTCAATCAAGATAAATCTCAAAACAAGTACAATCTGATATCAAAATAGAAGGATGGAAAACCAAGTGCATCTACTGAGCCTAAAAAGACATATAGTCCTTCAAAAGTTGTGGCTACAACCAACAAAGAAGCAAGAGAACAAAAAAATCATCCCATAATCAAGGCTCCTACTCAAGAGGTAAAGGAAACCCAAAAGTCCCATTCTTCTTTTAATTTTGAGAATGAAATCCAGAAAATCAAGATTCTTGTCCCACTCCTTAAATTAATGAAAAAATAAGACTTTAAAAAATCCATCCCAAGGATGTTGCAACCCAAATATTATCCCCCTTCATTAGATTCAGTTGACTTGTAGGATGAGAATCCTGTAGTTATATTAGGACCACTGGTGGAAGATAGAGATGGTTCTTCTCCTCCATTTTATACTTCTTTGAATGTGCATGATAGGTTTTGTATAATTTGCTTACGGATTCAGGTGCATCCCATAATTTGATGCCTAAGGATGTCACAGATGAATTGTGCATGGAAATAACTAAAGATTATCATGACTTGTATTCTTTTGACTCAAGGAAAGTAAAATGTCTTGGGGTTATTAAAGATCTAGTTGTCACACTTTTCCAATTTCCTATGAAAATCATGGCCATGGACATTGTAGTTTTAGATGTAGCCCCCAAATTTTGGATGTTGTTGTCTAGATCATGTATTAAGAGGTTAGGAGGAACTTTATAAATGGATCTTTCTTATGCTACAATACTAGTATTTGGGGGTGATCACATGAGACTATATAAATAAGCTCAACTGACATATATCATTAGTGATGAGAACAACCCAATAAACCATCCCAGCTATGTTGTTGATATTGATTCCAGGTCTAGTACTCTTCATCTTATTGATTCCCCTCATCCACCCTTAGAGATAAAAAATGAGTCATCAACAAAACATGAAAATAAAGGTTGAGGTGGTCATTTCTGGAAGATGTACTTTGATGGATCTTCTTACAAGGATGGTGTTGGTGATGGGGTATTTTTCATTTATCCCTCTCAGGATGTCACGACTCTATCCTTGAATATTGAATTTGAAACAACAAAAAATATTGTTGAATGTGAAGCCTTAGTTTTTAGGCTCATAGCTACAAAGGAAATGAAAATTGAGGGACTGACAGTATTTGGAGATGTTGAACCAATTGTGCATCAAGTCATAAATATTTATCAAAAAAATAATCCCATACTGAAGGATTATAGAAATGAGTTTTGGGACCTGATTGACAATTTATTCTCATCCTTTAACATATATTTTTTTCCTAGATATGTTAATACACTAGCTGATTCCTTAATTGTTTCTTCCAACAATTTTAAATTTCCCCTACCTCCCAAACCCAAGTATAATGTTGAGGTAAAATATAAAAATGTTATACTTGATAATGTAAAGCACTGGAAGTTTTTTGAAGATGATAAAGAACTAAAGAGGATTTTGGAAATAATGGATGAATTTTATTCCTTGCATATTGACGAAGATTTAGATGTTGATAAAAATATGCATGTTGATAAATTTCTGAACAAAATTGCAGATCATAATATTGTTCAATTTCCTAGCAATCACATTCCTAACAGGATGGTTCCTTTAGAAAGGATCTTTGATAATAATGATGTTGTTTTGAAGATGAGTATTTCTAAATAAAATGCAGACCTGATAGACTCTAATTTAGGCACTGAAGAAGATCCCAAATATGTTAAATTGTCCAGTAGCCTATCAAAATATTAGAGGGTTGAATATGTCAAATTGCTGAAAGAATTTTCGGATGTGTTTTCATAGAAGTATGAAGACCTGAAGACTTGTGATATTAGAATCATTGAGAATAGGATACCTTTGAAAGATAACACTGAGCCTTTCATACATAAGCTCAGGAAGATTAATCCAATGGTGTTTCCTTTTATGGAGAAAGAGGTCAAGAAGTTGCTTGATACTCAAGTCATTATACCTCTGAGGTATTTTGATTGGGTATCTAATTTTGTCCCTATCAGAGAGAAGAATGGCGATATCAGGATTTGTGTCGACTTCATGAATCTAAATAGGTTTTCTAGAAAGTACAACTACCCTTTACTCAAAATGGAATACATTTTGCAAAGGGTGACAAGCTCAATGAGGATTTCAATGATTGACGGGTTTTCAAGCTACAATCATATTTTGTGTTTCTAGAGGACATAAAGAAGATAAAATTTACCACTCCTTGGGGTACATTCATGTATGCGAAAATTCCATTTGGTCTTATGAATGTAGGGGCAACTTTCCAGTGTGAAATGAACACTCCATTTATTTGGGAGAAAGAAAATTTTGTGGTTATCTATCTGGATGATATTCCATTGTTTTCCAATTCTTATCAAGAGAATTACCAACATCTGAAGAAAGTGTTTTGGAAGTGAAGAAATTATGGTGTGTCCCTAAATTTCAAAAAGTATCTTTTTTCCACTAAGGAGAGTAAGTTGTTAGGACACATTGTCTCAGCCGAAGGAGTAAATATTGACCCCAATAGGGTGGAGGCTATCAAAAATCTTTCCATTCCAAGGTATAAGAAAGAAATTCAATCCTTTTTACGTAAAATACAATTTCTGAGGATATTTATATCTAAATTTGTTGAGTTAGTAAAATTCATCACTTCCATGTTGAGAAAAGGAAATGAAGTCAAGTGGACACCAGAATCTAGGATTTCCTTTGAGAATATTAAGTAAGCATTGGTTGATGCTCTTGTTTTGATCAATCTTAATTACTCAGAGGAATTTCTGATTTTATTTTTTGCCTCTAATGACACACTAGTTGTTGTCTTTCTTCAAAAGAGTTTAGATTGTATGGAGCAACATATTTCCTTTTTCAGTAGTGCCTTGAGAGATGTTGCATTCAGGTATCATATAATGGATACAAAATCTTATGCTTTAGTCAAATCTCTTAAGGATTTCAAGGTGCATGTTCTTAATTCAAAAATATTTTCTTATGTTCCCTCAAGTTCTGTTAAAAAATTATGATTCAGACCGATATTGATGGGAAACGAAGAAAGTGAATTGCTAATATTTTAGATTTTGATCTAGAGGTGAATCCAACCAAGATGGTAAAAGGTCAAGGATTGGATAGGTTTCTATATGAATCAAAGTATAAGGCATTGGGAGAAACTTTTATAGGCACTAACTCTATAAATCAGCAGTCTGAAATTCAGGACAACATCATGCAAATTAATTCAAAGTTGGAAGAATGCAGATGGTACAAGGACATCATTTATTTCTTACAGAATTTGTAGCCTCCTGCCAGAATTGAGAATACTAAGGTAAGAGCTATGAAGCCTAAGGAATTCAAGTATTATATTATTGATCAGATTTTAAATTGGAATGATCCTTTTGGGGTTCTACTAAAATGTTTAGATCCCAAGGAGGAAAAACAAATTATGACTAAATTTCATGGGAGTTTATGTGGAGGTCATCACTTTTGGAGAACCAAAACATACAAGATACTCAAAGTTGAGTATTTATGGCCTAAATTATTCACTAATGTGTGTGAAAAGATTAGAACATGTGACAAATGCTAGAAATTCTTAGGTAAACAGTAGCGCAATTCTTTTCCTCTAAAACCAATTTTGGTATCTAGTCCTTTCCAACATTGGGGATTAGATTTTATTGGATAAATTCATCCATCCTATACTGGTAAACATCATTGGATTCTAACCACTAATGAATACTTTACTAAATGGATAGAAGCCATTCCCACTAAGAATGCAACACACAAAGTAGTCATTAGTTTTTTAGAAGATAGTCTCTCAAGATTTGTATGTCAAAGAAAATTGTCACTGATAATGCAACAGCCTTCAAAGTTGATCCCCTAGTGAAGTTTGTGAAAACATTGGCATTCATCTTACTCATTCCACTTCATATTACCCTCAGGGTAATGGCTTAGAAGATTCCTCCAACAAGAGCTTAGTGAATATCATCAAAACGTTGATGCAAGACAATAAGAAGTCATGGGATTCTAAGTTGAAGTATGTTATCTGGGAAGATAGAGTAACAACTAAGAGGTTAATTGGTACCACACCATTCCAACTGGTTTACGGAGTAGAAGTTCTTTTCCCTGCATAGTTAGATTTACCCATGGAAAAAATTCTTCAAGAGAAAGAAGGATAAATAGATGACATGGTTAGAAGGATCCATGAAATTGTGGAGGTGAAAAAAACTAGAGATAATTTTTTGAAAAAATGGATAGTGATCAACAAAAAATTAAAGAAATGTTTGACAAGAAGGTGAAGAAAGATCTTTTTCATCTTGGAGACCTGGTGCTCAAGTGGGATTCTCAGAGGAAGGATAAAGAGAAACATGGAAAATTCAAATCTCTTTGGGTTGGTTTAATATTTATGAAGTTTTGCACAATAATACTTTTAAGATGCAGAATTTGGAGGATGCTAAAATTTCCGGTGGCCCGGTCAATGGGTATTTTCTAAAAAAATACTTTTTCTAAAGACGCGGGTGGCTTAATTTCATTGTAAATACCAGTGTGTTTAGTTAAATATTTTTTTTTTAATTAATGACTCCTTTCCCAATAGATAAGGCACTATAACTGCACTATTCTTGGAGCCTCATAGGGAGGTCTCCATCACCTGTGGATCCAGATGTTAGCACATAAGATGTATAGGGGTCAAAATCTTTCAAATTTTTAATTTTTTTTATCTTAGTCACTGAAGGAGACCATTTGGTTTTTGTTAGTCATGTGTTCAGTCCTTCTTGTATGAGTCATTCATTTAAGATTCTAGGTTTGAGTCATAGGGTCAGGTTATTAAAGGTTTTTTAGTCGTGTCTTATGTCAATAAATCATGGTTGTGATTTTACCTTGGGTATAGAGTCTAATAAAATTTGGTTTGCAAAGTCTTGGTATCATGATAGTGGTTGCCATCATTAGCAAAAGAGGGAAAGAATTGGTCATATCTAGCTTGTTTAAAGATTATCATCAAGTGTTATGACCCAAACAAGTATGCAATGGTCTTTAAGTATTTACCCAACCACCTAAAGTGTCATGTCAGCTGTCAAATCATATGTGCTACAGGCTCTCCTAAAAGTTCACATTATTTAAAAATAGCTCATGTGCCAAATATTTTTATGATTATCATTTTGCAAAAGTCTCTAATGATGAACTCTAGTTTTCAGTGCCATCACTTCATCAATCAACTCTAAGGGGTTGTTTTCAAAGGGAGGGTTTATCATTTTATATCTTCATTTCATTTTGTAAAGAATGTGTTGCATAATGGTTCAACTCATTGTGAATTGTAACCAACGCTACAAACTGGTAGATTTGTCGTGAACTGGCGTTGCAGACTGTTTCGCTGCAAACTCTCTATAACAGATTGATGGTGGATTAACATAATTAAAGAATAACTGTTTTGGGTTTTCTATAAACAAGGAACAAGACCTATATACAGGTACTCTAATTGATGTCTAAATTCCACTTCCTGAAAATTGATTACCATCAAACCCTAAATTGTTGCGAATTTTCTATTCGTTGCAAACTATTTTATATCATTGGCACTGTAAACTCCGTTACTTGGCTAGCTTCCACATTCCTTGAATTTTAAACTTTTATGCAGACCAAAGATTCTTGTTTTCATGTCAAAAGTTCAATTGCATTCATTTCTTACAACCATTATTCTATATGTCGCAAATTCATGTTAGTGCTAAGAACTGTATTCATTGTATGTGTCGTGAATTTAATGCACTACAAACCCTCTGTTTTCTCATTTGATGAAACCATCACTGACAGTGTTTTCACCCAATTATAAAAATATCATGTCTTTCAAAATCATATTCATTTCTAGACCTGTGAATTTGCAAACCCTTTTGACTAAAACCCTAGTCTAAAATCTATTTGTTGCAAACTTCATCTGCATGCTACAAACTGAGAAATTGTGTTTCAAATTCTATGTTTTACTTAGTTGCCCCAAATTTTGCTCGTGTTGAGATTTTATCTAGTTCTGGTTTGTCATCCTCTCCTCCCATCACCTATTTTAGCCTTATTTAAGCATCAACACCATTTCTTTAACATAACTCTTTTTGCAGCAGACCATAATTCTTTCAAATCAAGCAATAAACCCTAAATTCATCAAGTTTTCATTACAGTATCTGGTAGCAACCATTATCATGAGAAGAAGGGTTTATACTAAGATGTCATGGAAATTCAACAAGGTAATAAAATTCATAAAGGAAGAGAAATTGTCAAGGCTGAGACCCATGACCTACAAGTAATAAACTCAGACCCATTTTTCAGAGAGGGTTGCCCGGCGTTTTGTGAAAATATGAAAAGAGGACACTCTAAGGTTGTCAAGCATATTTCGCTAAATTTCAGTGGGGTAAAGACCAAATTTGGTACATTGGAGTTTGAAGTTACAAATAAGTCTATTTATACAACTACAAAGATATTAGTTCATGGAGAATAATGGTTTAAAGAGATGTCTCTGAAGTCTTCATTTTCTAAGGAATTCTTAAAACTTGAATATCAAGAGGATAAACTATACAAGAGAATGCCTAGAAATTATATGCTGGAGTATTTTGATAAAATTATCAAAGTCATTCAAAGGTATTTTACTTGTGAAGGTAGGTTTAATATGGTCTATACATACCATATTAGACTGTTGATTAATTTAATTGGAAAAGAGTCTGTGAATCTACCCTTCTATCTGCACATAAGTCTTGGGAATATGTAAGATAGAGTTCAATCCAAGTCCAATCAGGTGGATACCAGTGTCTTTCATTCTAGTATGATCAAAATTGTAGTGTTAGAAGAATTGAAGAAGACCAATATTGATTGGGAAAATTTCCTAGTTGCATCATGCTTTTAGCCAAATGTTTTTTATACACCACAATCAAAGATACATACACCTATCTTTGTTGAAAATACTATGCATGAAGAGTCCAGTAAAAAGAGGAAAATCGCTAAAAAGGATAAGTCCTCTCAGTCTATTGATAAGATAAGTGAAGGTCCTTCAAAACCTCTTGATGAAGAATATTCTCTTGTAGGAGAGCCTTCACCTATGGAGACATCCTCTAGAAAATAAATTAGTTTAAAGGGAAAGAAACTTGTATTTTCTCCACATATTACTATAGAAGTTGTTAAGCCTAGAAGACCATTCACCAGATCAACAACAATGCGACATGTTTATGTGGAAGAAGGTAAAGAGAACTATAGATAAGGGTGAAGAAAATGTTAAAAAGGAAAAGAACATGGTTAAGATATCAGTATCTCTGTGTAGGAAAATGAAGAATGTGTACAAGCTGAATAGATCCCATCAAGCTAAAAACATGAAATTGAAGGAGGAAATACAAAAGTTGAAGGAACAAAATGAAAAATAGAACCTAGACATCCAGAGTATCAACTCAACCAATAGTAAAAACGAAGCCTCTTAAAGAGCCAATATAAATCATTGAGATTAAGTCTCCTTCTGAGGAGAGGAATCCCACTTTCAAAAGGCTCAGGAAGCATCTGAAAAGAGGCAAGGGCTGAGAATGAACAATTGAAGAAGGAAAATCTGCATGCGAAGATTCAACTAAAGAGAACTATAGATAAGGGTGAAGAAAATGTTAAAAAGGAAAAGAACATGGTTAAGATATCAATATCTCTGTGTAGGAAAATGAAGAATGTGTACAAGCTGAATAGATCCCATCAAGATAAAAACATGAAATTGAAGGAGGAAGTACAAAAGTTGAAGGAACAAAATGAAAAATAGAACCTAGACATGTTGGCTCGAGTGGCCACTAGGAGAAGAAGTTGAAGCATCATCTCTGCATCAAAATTATCATTTTTGCTATGGAATTTATATGTGCATGCTTACAACTTTAAGGATCATTTTTACATTATGTTGCTCACATGCTATTTTTGGAAGACATTTTTGTGATTTATAGGTCATTGCATGCATCATCAAAGGTTTGAAGGATTTTTGCAAAATTTTGACATAAGATGACAGGTTTTTAGGGAAAAATGACACCTACAGGAAAGTTAACAGTGAATGTCGTTGAAGGCACTACAAACTACTAAATCAGAACATTTTGCAACACATGTGCTATGAACTTAACAGTTACTTGGATTTTGATATGTAGGAAGGATTTCGACTGTCAAAAAAGGTTTAGATAGATTCTCAAAAATCAGTTGGACATCAAAGGACACTTGCTACTAAGATCTAGCTTCAGTTAATATCCATGCAACGAGTTGGATGTATTTGTATTTATTGTTGCCAATAGATTCTTGGAATATAGCATTTTGTTATATTTTCTTATGTTTTCCTATTTCCACACTTCTCTAAGGCACAAGATCCTATGTAGGATCTAGGTGGTGAGTTCTAGGAATATTTTGAATGTAATTTGATATTTAATGTGTAATGAACTCCATTAGAGGGTTTGAATGGTCATATAGATTGAGACTCATATATTTACTCTAAGTTGTAAAGAAGTTTCTAGACTGTTTATATCATATTTATGAATCCTGAATAGTTAATGATCGGTTTCTTATCCCACTATCATATCTGTGTTTCAATGTTACTTTGATGATAGATTGTGATGAAGGGTTCATCCTAGTACTTGTCCAATAATGTAGTGAATGATTTACTATTTTCTAACTAGTGCACGCGTTATCAAAGTACTCTCTTGTTGATTAGGAGGTTCCTACTTGATGACATTTCTTCTGTATGTGTTTCAGAATTACCTGATGTAACCTGATGCATGTATTTTACATTTTCTGCTAAGTCTTCCATCTTTCCATTTATATTCTAAATCCTGGTCTAAGGCTATTCAATACTTTCTCGTTGGTGTATATTTTGTGGAGGTTTTGTGTTGATGTTTTAAAATGATCTTCTCACCCATTCTCTACACATTGAACTAAACTCTTATATTTAACAAATCTACAAAGTTTATGATGGGTATTAGGCTCACACCTAAAAAAGTCTAGGTGAGACTTCTAGTACTAACACTTTCATTGAGAAAATAGAGAGGAGATAGAGAGGAGTAGCAATGCGAGGATCTTTCCACTGTGTCACAGTCTATCCAGGTATGTTTTATTTCTTTTGTTTTTTTCCCAACTTAGTCATTTCCAATTTAGCATTTTTCTCCCAAGAATATAAATTAAAGAAATTTTTAGTTTTCTATTATAATTAAAAAAAAAACTAATTTACATGTAATGGCTTAATAAATTGTAGAATATATAATAAAATGGTACCAAGATATAATGTAAACCACTCAAAAAAAAAAAACAAGGAGAGAAAAAACCCAACCCACAACAACCACCCAATGTAAACAATCAAATTGATGAGGGGTTGGTCATATTAAGAACCCTTGAGGAGAAATTAAGGGACACTAGAGAGCCTAACAAAGTCTCCTTAGTCACTTCTTTGGACGTCATTGTGAAGTCCATTGCTAGTGCCCAAGGGAAATTAGCCTCTATTTCTTATTATAGGGAAAGAATGTATGAGTACTATAAAACTGGTTTGGACAGAAACCAAGTCAGAGACTTGGGAATTTCAAAACAACAAATATTCACTATTTTTAGGGATCCTAGAAATGGACAAGAACTACCATTGACCAAGAAATTCCTCTCCATTGACTGGTCCATCCATCCCCAGATTAGTCAAAACTGGATGGATAAGTGGTATATGGTTTTTTATAAACCTCCCTACATTAACAGTGATGTGCCCTTATGTTTTTGGAGAAAATTATGGGATGCGTTTATTTTGGGTAAGAATGTGAATTACTTAGACATGGGTGAGTTCAAGGGGGTGGGTTGAGCATCTGCACAGGACTGAGAGAATGATAGGAATGATCCCATGTTAGGTCCTCATCTCCCTAGGTGAAGGCCTAACCCCCTTACCCAACATCCTCTTGTTGTAGAGAGATTGCAACAGGTATAAATAGACATTTCATCATTGACTCATAGCATAGTGCAACATAGTAGCTTTGTTTCACTATCACAATAAGAGGTGCATGACAGTGACATTGATAGAGGGGTTGGAGTTTCAACATGCACAGTAGAGTATAATGAGTAGAGGACACATGGACATATCAACCATCCATGTGAACCTCATAGATGCTCAAGCTACAGAAAGACATGATATGGGCCTATAGATCCCAATGGAAAACATAGCTTCATGGAGGAGGTTAGTATCTTAACCCTCTCTATTTTCTTCATCGTTATATATTTATTTTGTATTCCATGTATTTACATAGATTTTTTTATTGTATGTTTTTTTGCAGTTGTTACATCTGAGCAGCAGAGCCTCTACACTGATGGATGCATCACTACCTATGCCCACAACTAATG
The DNA here is from genome assembly GCA_032191745.1 of Picea mariana. Taxonomy (NCBI): domain Eukaryota; kingdom Viridiplantae; phylum Streptophyta; class Pinopsida; order Pinales; family Pinaceae; genus Picea; species Picea mariana. The sequence continues at coordinate 22,088 of JASDQU010243279.1, read as the reverse complement.
AAACAATAGAGGAAACATGCTCATTCA
>JASDQU010243278.1:17694-28895 GCA_032191745.1 Picea mariana | reverse complement strand
TTAGAACAAGAAACAAACAAGACTCATGCCACCAATGGAAAGGATTGTATTAGTGGAAAGAAAACACCAAAGAGAAAGGGAGACTTTGGGTCCCCTCTTCCTTCAAGGGAGGGCTCTTGGACCCCCAAATATTGATATCTTCTTACAAATAAGGAACTAGAATGAAATGGTGAAGAGAATCCAAAGCACATTCAATCTAGAGGTGATATGAATGGTTAAATGAAATGGTGCTAGAATACTCTTGATGAGGAAAGAGGATCCTCCAAGATAATATCAGCAGCACAACAATACAAATGAATTCCCTTGAAAATGTAGTGCACCCATGGCCACTTTTTATAGCATAACTTTGAGGCATTATTCAACCAGCTTTTAGTGTGAACACGGGGCCATTTAGGGCACCCTTTGGTCTTTGACTATCCACCCAGCCGGATTCAGCCTATATTTGGATGTCAAGTTGATTTGGAAGTTGGACCAGAAGTGGGTGGGAGGTCGACCAATATCATAAATGCGCCGTTTTTAGGGATGCGTGGTTTTTTGTGTCCAAAGTCGTGCATGTGCGCTTTTTCCTGTGTTTCTGAATGGAGCATGTGTGCGCACTCCTTGTGTAGTCTTAGCGCATGCTGATTTTATTGTTGATTATATAGTTTTGGGCCTTTTGGAAATGCATTTTATTCATTTTTGGTCCATGGGTGAACTAATAGATGTTTGGAGATGTTGGATTCCTATAACCATTTGCGGACAAAATTTCAGTGGTAACACCCACTAGCATAATTTACAACTCCACTCGGGAACTCTCTATGGTATTAGTGGGATATTTTGGTTTAAATTGGATTTTTAGTTTCTTTTTTAGTTTTTCAGCTTTATTGAGTCAGGTTAGGGTATATGGTCACCTTCCAGGTGCCTACCAGCCTTCCTTTCCTAGTCAGTTTTCCAATCCTTTTTTCTTTTTGAAAATTTCCAGAGATGTATGCGCCCTACTTTGGTTCAGCCCGCATACATAAAATGTCTGCACAGTATACAACCCACATTTCACAGTGCATAGTCTCTGTGTTTTATAAAGTTTTTTTTTTAACTAATATTTCCTCTTTCCTAACAAAATCTTTGTGCTTCTCAGGCTTTCTTAAACTCTACAAGGTCTATGTTAGTGGTTTTTGGTTGGGTTAAAGATTCAGTTTTAACTTGTTTCTTCATCTTATTTTGTTTTCTTTATAGGTTTAGAGTGATCCCGTTGGCCTTTGGTTATGGAAGAAGGAAAATATTAAGGAATAAAGATGAAGTAAGAACTGCGCGGAAGGCACATTGACTGATATTGGGTAGAAGTGGTCAAAGAAGAGGAAAATAAGGAGCGAAGTAACGGAAAATGAATCATTGAATGAGAAGATCAAGGAAGACAGGTCAACAAGGAAGATGGATCGTGGACAACCCAACAAGCGAAAAAATCCACCAACAGTTGCTTTGGAGCACCTCGCGAGAAAGAAGGAAAGACAGGCTGGCGAAGCCCTAAAAATGTGGGTCAAGTTGACCTAGGGATTAAGACCTAGGGTTTTGACACCTAGGCATTTTTCATTGTAATGTATAAATAAAGGTTTAGAGGACCTGGGAGGGGGTCATTCCGAGTTCGAAGAGGATTGTATTGTTGATATCGAGTGATTATTGTTGTTGTGTGAGGAGAGTATTGTATTGTGAGAATATTTTTGTGTTGTAAGATTTTCAGCTGTGTGCAAATATCAACCCTATAGTTGGGTGCATAGGGAGGGGAGAGAAGAAGAGAAGGAGAGAGAGATCTGCAAGTTAAGTGCACATATAGAACTGTATGTTTTCATATAATATCAAGAAACATAGTTCTGTGGATGTATCCCTAGGGAGAGGGTGAACCATGTATATCTTGTTGTTTTGTGTGGATGATGTTGTGTTCTTTTTCTTTATGATATTTTGTTATTACATCATTTTGTTAGATTTGAGATATAGCTCGCGCAGTCGGATTAAAGGGGATAAAGAATAACTAAGTTGTTGTGTGTTGTTCCTTTGAATCCAATTGCATTTTCTCTGGTTCTAGACACCTGTGTCCTGCAACCCCCTATTGCTACTTCGGGTGAGACTACATCTGCTCCGTAGGTGTTGCTGAAAGGACCAGTAGTTAGGGCTTGTTGGTGCATTGTTAGAGTTGAACCCTAGGTCTGCCCCTGTGCCAACAAATGGTTTCGTTGTTGGGATCTTCTCGAGGGAATGTCAAGGTGGTTTCCATCGAAGAAATAGATTCAGAAGTGGATAGAAGAACAAGAGAAGGACTTCGTTGAGGCTAAGAATAAGAACCCTAGCCTTAGTACAGAGGATTGGTTGGGAATTTATATCTTTTTTGATATACAGGAGATTTTCTTCGAAGGAATTCATAAGGTTCTATACGAGTGGCTAGCCAGATTAGTAGATACCTAGTTTGAGATCAGATATAGACCACCTATGGTTTGGACGTCGGTGTTGATTAAGAAGGTCAAGAGAGTTGATAACTCCATGTCAAGATAAGTAGATCATTGGTTTGATAGCACTATTGGAGGGTACATTACCGATTTTTCTATTGACAGAGTAGAGTCATATAACCAAGCAAAGAGGTATTTCTTTAAGGGGCCAAGAGGAAAATTTTTACACTTTTTGAAGTTGAATATCAAGATGCTATTGCATGAGAAGAACATCTTGAAGATACAGTAAGTGGGTCAGATCAAAACGATAATTTTCAAGAACTCAGACAGTGACAATGACATAGAGGTTGGACATACGTGCAGTGGGAGAACCTTTAGAGAGGTTCCTTTGGTAAACCTTTTTTAGCATAGCCACGAACCACTAGCACAAGATGAAGGGTTCTACAGTGGAGAAGAAGAAGAGTTATTGAATGAGGAATAGTCAGGACCTACTGGAGCAGAGGAAGAGAAGACTGAAGAACCTYRCCAAGAAGAATTAGAAACTTTAGGAACYGCGTTGATTGTCAGAGTAAGTACTATTACTYCTCTTGTTGTTTTAGAAACGTTAAGTAACYAGAGTAGTCAGAGTTATAAGAGAACTCAGATTACTGTTACCAGCAGTTCAGTACATACTAGGTCAAGAATCCTASRAAGATCTATGGCAGATGAAATGAGGCTACCTATATTTAGAGGAGATGGATCTGAAGATCCTGATCATCACTGGTTTTTATGCAAAGCTATATGGAGTATTAAGCAATTCAATGATGAAGAAATTAAGAGATCTCAGTTTAGTACTACCTTGAGAGACCACGCACTAATTTGGTATATGAAATTTTCTACAGTGACTGCACAGCCTGAAATGTTGAATACCATCAAAATTGCATTGAGCGCAAAATTCAAGAAACCCAAGTCGGAGTTGCGGTGCATTACAGAACTGAAATAAATCAAGCAAAGAGTAGATAAACCTGTTTGGTAGTTTGATCAGAGGTTTAAGACCTTGACAGGCCATTTGAGTTTTCAGATCCCAGATGAGAAGAACAAGGAATGGTTCATTCCTGCCCTCTTACCACACATCAGAGTTCCTCTGATGCAACAGAAGTTTGCTTCGTAGGCTGAGGCATTGGAGATCACAATGAAACTAGAATCAACCCCTATGGGAGAATCCATCTCAGGTATGAGTCAAATTTTGAGTCAACTAACTATCTTATCTCTGCAGGTTGAAGATATGAAGAAAGAAAAAGGAAAAGATAGAAGAGAAGACATCTGGTGTATTAGATATAAATCAGAGGGCCATGATACAAAGCATTGTCCCCTATTTAATGAGTACTCGGCTTTTGGAGATCTGAGTCCTTTGAAGCAATTTACTCTACCCCGATGTGATGTCTGTAGAAATAGACATCACCCTAGTGAATGCTATTACATGCAAAAATATGTCCAGACACCTACAAACCTTTACTGCACATTTTTTAAATCTGTGGGGCATGATGAGAAATATTGTAGGGCTTATGATATCTTGCATGAAAGGTCAAGAGATACATATAGGATTCAAGGTGAAGTACAGGAAGAAGGAAATGCTACGTAGTTTAATTCCCCAGGAAGAGGAAAATTCAACCCTCGTGGTGGATTCAGAGGAAGAGGACGAGGTGGAGGTATGGTTCGAGGTCAAGGTTAGATCATTTGTTATAACTCAGCACAACCATGACATTTGGAGAGGGACTGTCAGAACCCCTGTACCACTTGCAGCTACTGCAACTCATTTGTACATGTTATTGAATATTGTTCAGCATTGTTAGCAAAGCTCCAGGAGAGACAAGGAGGAAACCAGCAAGTACAATGAATCTCATCAGAAACTTGAGGAGAGGATCCCAGATTCATTGTTATCACTAGAGGAGACGTTGTTACAGGCGAAGATAGAGTGAACTCACACAAGACTACATAAGAATCAAGGGTAAGATGAGTTGCAAAGAAGACACAAGTGTTTGATCCGAGGGAAGAAAAGTAGACATTTGAAGAGGCAAGAAAATAATTTGGAAGAGATCAGGATTCTTCATCAAATACACAACTAGAAGTGGGAGAATGTGGAATTCCTTTGGCATTTGATCAGTCTTCTTCTCTCGGAGAAGAAAAAGAGGTAAGCAAGCTTGTGGAATTCTTATGTAGTTGCATTAATTTGATTAAGGATAAAAGAGTTGTACAAGAACTACAAAATTTGATCGAACAATATGAAATAGGTAGGATAGATCCTATTCTGAATAAGGCAGTACATCAAGTATCTAGAAAGAGAAGGACAAATAAGAAATTACACCTTAATGCTCAGATTAGAGATTATGACATAGATTATGTGGTCCTCGACTTAGGGTCAAAATTCAATGTTATAACGAAGCAGACCTGGGCACCGATGGGAAAACCTAAGTTAATTTATTCCCCTATCAGGCTTAGGATGGCTAATCAGCAGGTAATAAGCCCCTTCGAAAAACTGGAGCATGTCCATGTGGACATCGACGGGGTAAGGATGTTTGAAAAATTCGAGGTGATTGAGATAGTTGAAAATAGTTCTCCTTATCCTGCATTGTTAGGAATTGATTGGACTTTCAAAAATTCCACTGTTGTTGACTTAAATTAAAGAAGAATGGCATTTGAAGGTGATGTCCTTAGGGTCATTACACCTCTTGATCCTGATGAAGGTTGCAGATACACAAAACCCATCATAGAAGAAGATTGTGCTTATGAACTAGAGATCATATATAAATTGATAACAAGAGAGCAAGATTACATTAATCCTATAGTGGATGGGAATTTAAGTTGGCGAAGTGACACCGCATTCTCATCATATTGGAAAGAAGCACTAGAGAACTGGCAGAACAAAATGTATGAATTTTCTACGAGAAGGTGTGCTAGATTGACCAGGGAAGTTCATTGGATTGGCACAAAAGTAAGTAATTTACCCACATTTGATGGTTTAAATCATTTAGAAACATTCTTGACAGAATTTGAAGAAATTGTACCAGTACAAAAGTGACTGTTAGCACTGGATGAAGCTTTAAAAGAAATGCCAACAAGATGGTGGGGAACACACAAGAAGAACATCGAGGAATGGGTGCAAGGTCGCACTTTGATGAAAGTGCACTTTTCAGAACAAGCCGAAGGGTGCAAAGTTTGATACATGGGTCAGAGTTGTCCGAAGGACCATGTGAGAAGTTGTGAGGAGGCCTAGAGAAACATTCCTCAAGAGAAGTGGGTGCATAATTTCATCAACACTTTGGACACAATGCCTATTAATTGGTATCTTCAAGCTAAATTGCACCTCACCACTACAGATTGGTACAATATGACTCAGAAATTTGTAGATACATTTTTATTTAAAATTCAGTACCCCACTGTAGATCAAGATCTGCAAGTTGTAAGACAAAAATTCTTTGAGGAGGCACCTAACCTCCCTTTGGAGCAAGAAGAGGATGAATGGACTGCACCACTTCATAAATTGCAAGGTTGTTACAATATCTATGTGGATGAAGGCAATGATCCTAGGAATGTGAACATCACAGAAACAGAAAGACAGAGAGACATAGAAGGCCCAAGAGTCAAATTACATTTTATTGGACAACCAATCAAAATCAGGAAAGTTAATATTAGGACAGAGAAAGCACCTAAGCTCGCAAATGTTGGAGATTATTGGGATGATGCTGCTATTGATAAGATCATAGAATTATTGCTTGAATATCAGGATTTGTTTCCAACCAAGTTGACCGACATGAAGGGAATTAAAGGGACCATGGGAGAAATGAAAATACCCTTGAAACCAGATGCAAGACCAGTCAAGCATACACCCTACAAATTGAATCCCAAATATAAAAAGAAAGTCCAGGTTGAATTAGAAAGAATGATGGAAGCAGGAATCATAGAACCTATTGAAGAGTCAAAATGGATTAGCCCTATGGTGGTCCAAGATAAGAAGTCAGGAGATATCAGGATCTATGTAGATCTTAGGAAGATGAACGATGCATGCCTACATGATCCATTCCCTACACCTTTTATAGATGAGGTTCTAGATAATGTGGGAGGACAGGAGGTATATTCCTTCACAGATGGATTTTCAGGTTATCACCAGATCAGGATTTCTAAGGAAGATCACCATAAGACCACATTTGCAACAAAATGGGGTTCTTTTCAGTACACAGTGATTCCTTTCAGACTGAAGAATGCACCAGCCAACTTTTCTAGGGTGGTGGTCGAAGCATTCAAGGAATTTTTACATAAATTTTTGGAAGCATATTTTGATGATTTGACTTTTTTTATCTTATTGCAAAATAATATTGAATTCTTAAGACTAATTATGTCGAATAAGTGAAGAAAATGTCATATTTCCCTAAACCTGAAGAAGTGTATCTTCTTTTCACCATTTGGGGCGTTGCTAGGCCATATTGTGTATAAGTAGGGGTTGCTGGTAGATCCTTCCAAGATTATTATCATTGTTGATCTACCCCCTCCTACTTCAGTTAGACAGTTGCACATTGCACTGGGACATATTGGATACTACATAAAGTTCATCAAGGGCTATGCACAGATAACAACACCCATGGAGAAGATTTTAAAGAAATATTGTTTGTTCCAATGGTTAGAGGAATGTCAGCAGAGCTTCAACACAATGAAACAGAAAATGGTAATTGCGCCTATTCTAGTTTTCCCATATTGGAGTAAGGAATTCCATGTGCACCTCAATGGGTCATATATTGCATTAGGAGCACTATTAGCACAACCAGGAGTAGGAGATATTAACCATTCGTTAGCCTTCACTAGAAAAAATCTCTCTACAGCTGAGATAAATTGCACTACCACTGAGAGAGAAGGTTTAGCCATGGTGTACACGCTACAGAAGTTTCGACACTACTTGTTGGTAGGACATTTTAAGATGTTCACTAATCACTCTGCATTGAAATACCTAGTCAACAAGCCAGTGTTGGGGGGGAGAATATGCAGATGGCTACTACTATTCCAGGAATATAATTTTGAGATTATGGTCAAACCAGGGAGGATGAACAAGGGACCTGACCATTTGTCTAGGTTAGAACATAGAGAGGAACCTACCAGTTTGGAGGATACACTACCATATGCACAGTTTCTGGCCATAAGAAAGGTTAATGAACACTTAGCCAAGATAGTTCAGTTCCTGTCACCAAGAATGTGACCTCGTGAATATACAATCATTCAGAAGAAACAGTTGGTAGTTTGTGTTGTAGATTTTCCACTTATAGCTAGACAAATTTATAAGATGGGACCTGAGGAGATCCTGAGGAGATGTGTTATGGAGGTAGAAAGACCACTAATTCTGGCAAAAGAACATGAAGTCATCACAGGAGGACATTATGCAGTGAAAGAAACATTGCAAAAGGTTCTTAGAGCTAGCCTCTGGTGGCCCAGTTTACACAAAGATGCTAAGGAATACTACAAAGCTTGCGATGTATGCCAAAGAGTTGGGAAACCTTCCAGAAGAGATGAGATGCCTTTAGCACCTCATCTAAATTTACAGGAATTTGAGAAATGGGCAATTGATTTCATGGGACCTATCAACCCACCAGGAAATCACACAAGAGTGAGATACATTATCATTGCAACAAAGTATTTGACCAGATGGAAAGAAGCAAGAGCAGTCAAGGACTGTAGTGCAACTACAGTTGCACGATTCATATTTGATGATATCATATCTAGATTTGGATGCCTGAAGATCCTTATGAGTGATCAAGCTATACATTTTATTAATAAGACTATTGAAGCCTTGACTCAGGAATTTGAAGTTCACCATCAGAAGAGCACACCTTACAACCCACAAGCGAATGGTATAGTCGAAGCTTTCAATAAGATATTGGAGACAGAACTGACGAATATTTGTAGTGTAAACTGAGATGATTGGGATTTGAGAGTACCAGCAGTGTTACGGGCCTACAAAACCACTTGAAAGAAGCTGACAATGCAGAGTCCCTTTAAGTTGGTTTATGGTCTAGAAGCAATGGTACCTATGGAATATTTGGTTCCTAGTCTAAGAATTGTAGCATTTACATATATGGATGACACATGCATTGTGCAAAACAAACTTGCGTAGTTGGTAGAACTGAAGGAAGATAGATTCATTGTAGGATTTCACCAGCATGTACAGAAGGAATGAGAAAAGGCCAATCACAACAGACATATCAAGAAGAAATCCTTTAAGCAAGGAGATCTAGTATTGGTGTATGACAACAATTTCATGAAGCATCCAGGGAAGTTCAAGGCACATTGACTTGGGCCATATGAGGTTGCCTATGTTACAGAAGGAGGAGCTGCATAGTTGAACACTTTAAAGGGAGAATGGAAGGAAGGCTTAGTGAATGGGGGTCAAATGAAATTGTACTACGACAACAACTGTCTCACAGCTCTCAGTAAAAGCATAAGAAGAAGGGTCTAGGTACCAGGTGTAGTTGAAACTGGGTACCAGACACATAAAAGATAGTGTACACATAGTGGGGAGGGACAAAACAAAAATCAAGTTAATGTGACACAGAAAGGTACAGTCCTGTAGTGCCTCAGGACGAGTCACAGGTGAGTGTTGGGGGCCTGTTGGCCCTTGGTTATGGAAGAAAGAGAATATTAAGGAATAAAAACGAAGTACGAACTGTTCGGAAGGCACATTAATTGATATTGGGTCGAAGTGGTCAAATAAGCGGAAAAGAAGGAGCGAAGTAACGTAAAACAAGTCATTGAATTAGAAGATCAAGGAAGACAAATCAACAAGGAAGATGGATCGTGGACAACCTAGAAAGCAGAAAAAGACACCAACGGTTTCTTTGGAGCACCTCACGTGAAAGAAGGAAAGACAGGTTGGAAAAGCCCTAAAAATGTGAGTCAAGTTGACCTAGGGCTTAAGACCTAGCGTTTTGACACCTAGACATTTGTCATTGTAATGTATAAATAAAGGTCTAGAGGACCTGGGAGGGGGTCATTCCAAGTTAGAAGAGGATTGTATTGTTGATATCGAGTGATTATTTTTGTTTTGTGAGGAGAGTATTGTATTGTGAGAATATTGTTGTATTGTAAGATCTACAGTTGGGTGTGAATATCAACCCTCCAGCTGGGTGCGCAGGGAGGCGAGAGAAGAAGAGAAGGAGAGAGAGATCTGCAAGCTAAGTGTGCAGATAGAACTATATTTTTTCATATAATATCAAGAAATGTAGTTTTGTGGATGTAGCCCTAGGGAGAGGATGAACCATGTATATCTTGTTGTTCTATGTGGCTTATGTTGTGTTCTTTTGCTTTCTGATATTCTATTATTACATCATTTTGTTAGATCTGAGATATAGCTCACGTAATAGGCTTAAAGGGGATAAAGCATAACTAGGTTGTTGTGTGTTGTTCCTTTGAATCCACTTGCATTTCCTCTAGTTGTAGACACCTATGTCCTGCAATCCCCTATTGCTACTTTGGGTAAGACTGCATCTACTCTGCAAGTGTTGCTGAAAGGGCCAATAGTTAGGGCTTGTTGGTGCATTGTTAGAGTTGAACCTTGGGTCTGCCCATGTGCCAATAGAGCCTTTAAGCGTTAGATCCTCCTCTAAATTCCAGTGAATCCCTGCATTTATGCGGTTGACCTAGGGTCTGTGTTAGTATTAGGTTTTGTTTTTTCTTTATCCTGTTTATGCTTTGAAAAACAAAAATAATATTTTACTAATGTTTTTCTTGTTTAATCATTTCGAAAAAGAAAAAAAAAGGATTGCTTTCAGTTATGCATTTAGTTTGGTAATTGCAATGTAGGTTGTCTTTTTGCAAAAGAAAAGAGTTCCTTTTCAAAGTTTCTTCTTAACCTTTTTCCTAAAAGTTTAGAAATTTTTGCATTATAAAATGAAAATCTCTTTTAGGAAACTTCCGGTTATAGGATCTTGGAATATTGTTTTGAGAAGTTTGCATTGAAAAATATTTACAAGCCATTTCTTTCATTTTGAATTATCTAGTTTGTTTTTTCATAAATGTTCTAAAGTCTTTCTTCTCTTTCGTCTCTTCCAAACACCACAAGTTGCACTTCCATATCCTTATGATTATGTCAAGTTGATAAAATAAATGCTTGAACTTAAAATCAATTATACTTTTTATTTGTAGGGTTCACCAACTAGTCTAGGCTCTAGGGCCTTGAATTAGGTGTGGAGAGTGAACTCTTCAAGGTCGTCTAAACAAAAATTGGATTCTGTGATAAGGAGTGTCAAGATTCTAGTGTCGTAAGAGTCAGCTGAGACCCCCCTCTAACATAGGGGATAAACATGAGGTCATGTAAGGAAAGTTAGAGGAGATAACCCCTCCAAATCTGGACCAAGCGTAGTGGGGATTGTATATTGAGGGTCGTTCTTGGGAATCACATTGATCACATTTGACTACGGAGCCTCATAGACCTAGAATCCATTTGATATATTCAATTTTATTCTGGATCATTTTCCTTCGGTACCCTTGAAATACTTCATATTTTTTTATCCTGCTCATTACGATGAACCCGACTGTCGACTATACCCGCCTGGTAACTGACTGCAAACTAGAAACCTTGTTGCCTATTTTTATGGATTTACACGGGTGACTGTGGGGGTATATCATGGTACCCAGGGAAGATGTCGGGTCACTCTTTGCAGAGTATACCCAGAGGGTGTTTCCATGTTTGAGTTACACTTGCATCGGTAAGTTGATCTAGTTTCAATTGGCATAATTATTCTTCCTACTAGTGAGTCATTTGCTTGA
>JASDQU010243277.1:178848-195659 GCA_032191745.1 Picea mariana | reverse complement strand
CAGAAATAGACTATCGCTTTATGTTCAGGCCCGAATTGATTTCGTTATCCATCGTTGAATATGCTAACATGAGGTCACCTCGTTGACCTTACAGTGCTAGCGTCTCTTAGAAGATCAGGCATGGTGGCATTATAGGTGTCCTCGTTTTCATATGCTGGGTTGGTGTTATTATATTATGTGTTTTCATATGCTGGGTTGGTGTTATTATATTATGTGTTTTAAAACAGTCTAGATGCATAGATTTGGGATTAAATCTTTTGAGGTGTAAACAATTTTTTAGGTTTTGCACTCAGAATTTTGCATCTCAAGATATTTGATTCCTCTTAATGCTTTGATAGATCTGGGGTTAAGATGAATGTAGACTGGTATTTATGTTTGACATGGGTTAAATTTTGTTTGTCGTTGCATATAAGTATTTGTTGTTGTCATGTTTAATGATGCTTGCACCTGTAAGTATGATGCATATAGCATGTATTTGTAGTTATGCATGTATATATCAAATATGGTTAGTTTTTCCTACTATGTTAACCCGATGATTTCAGTTATGAGACGGAAATAAGAAGATTGAATGGCCGAGTGCACAGGGTGGTAGCTTGTGTACACCAAGAGGTTGGAATTAGTGGGTGTGCGAACAAAGAATTAGTGGGTGTGTGAAATTTGAGTTGATGCACGACGCTTAGATGGTTGTGCACGGGTTGTGTTGTGTGAACAATATGATAGTGCGTGCAATTGGTGCACGCAGTTCTGAGTTATTTCCACTGCATAAGGTTGTATTAAAAAAAATTGTTGCTTTTGTTATTATAATTTGTGTGGCGTGACTTAGGCTTTCGAGCTCATTACTTCAAGTGATATTGCGCAAATTGGGTTTAAATACTTCGGTTGTTTCAGAGCATGTGTAAGGTGGTAACGAGACTCAGTGGGAGACTGGGTACATTACAAAAGTTGGGGTTATATGACGTGGCCCAGCGGGTGTGGCTAGGGACGTTACATTATGGTATCAGAGTCATTGGTTCAACACTAGACTTGTATCGCTGGAGATTAGCATGAATAAATGGGTGCACTAAGAATTGGTGTCGTGCAATGCAAAGTTTAGTTTGTGCAAAAAACTATTTGTGCGCAGTATAGAGTTGTGATGCACACAAAGATAGTGATGCACGGGTGTGTGCACTAAAGTTTGAAATGTTAAAATCATCCAAGGAATCCGAAGGAAGTATTCTGACAAAAATGGTGCAAATTTTTCATGTATTTCTTGCATGAAATCATCTAACAAATCTTAATTGCCTGCATGTTTTGCAGAATTATCAGCGACTAGAGCAGGATAGAGTCAGTGCAAAAGGTTAAAAGCATGGAAGATGCACAGAGGACTTATAGTCCTAATGATGAATTTGGAGATCTGTATGTCGGTTTGGGTGTTGATGGTACATAATCCAAAGGGGAGCGCATGAACTTGATAGAAACTATAAAAGTACTGCAGAAATATGCCTAGAGTTATAAGGTTGATAATGAAAGGCTTATAAGATCCAAGGCACAACAAGATGACTTCAATGTCAAATTGATGCAGAGCCTGGACATAATAGAAAATAAGATGGATAAAGAGACAAATTTGAGTAAATCAAGAAGTTGCAAGTCTCATGATGAGAAATGAAGAGAAGAAAGAAGTGTCGGTAAGCATTCTTTCAGGAAAGCACACAGTGGTTTGAGTCAATCTCATGTCAGACATCATAAGATCAGAAGGACTGGGGTGGACAAGCTGCAAGGGTAAATAAATAAGATTAATACTCCTACCTTTGATGGTGAGCACAAAAAGGATGAAGATGTGGAGACTTGGTTGGTGGGTATGAGAAAGTATTTCCAGTTGCATAATTATTTTGCGCAGGGAGAAGGCATAATTTCTATCTATCAGTTAAAAGGAAAGGCATCGATGTGGTGGGATTAGTATGTGCAAGTGCATCATATTGATGAGAAGAAAGTGACTAGGAGAGAGTTCAAGAGGTATTTCCAAAAGAAATATTTAACCAAGCGGTACTATGACAGAAAAATGAAGGAGTTCTTCGAACTCAAACTTGGGAGCATGAAAATTGATGAATATGAAAGAAGATTTTTAGAACTACTGAATTATGTGTCTTTATCAAGGATGAACATGTGAAGATTCAGAGATATTTGAGTGGGTTTCCCTCTTCCGTTCCTTCATTCCTTCCTCTTAGCGTTATTCTTGGTCAATAATTTGGAAGGAATGGAAGAGGCTAAGAGGATTTGGTTGTACAGTGATGGAGTGTGAAGTCCAACCAAATCTTATGGCTAGGAGTGAGTGTTGGCCTTGGATCAAGCTACTCTTAGATACCTATTCCTTAGGGATTGAGATACATTGTAATTATTTTTGTAAATGTTAAGGTAGGAGAAATATGAAGAGTCATAGGTGAATGTCTTGGAAGATGAAAAGAGTCATCTCATTTTATTTATGTACGGTTTGTTGGGTCTATGTTATATTCTTTAAATGTGTGTGTGTGGGCGCGTCAAATTCGACAACTGCGTCTGACAATCCCTTTAGTAGTGCTCTTTGTGTCGTGTGCGCCGGGCGCTTCCTAGGGGGGTCCCAGGGGGATGCCAGGTATGCCCCCCCTGGTTACGCGCAGTGTTTGGGGCAACGCTCCGAATTGTTATTTTTTTGGCAGTTTTTGCTATTTTTAGCGGTTTTCTAAATTAATCCCGAATTAAGGGATTAGGATTTTGATATCTACGGAATACCTAAAAACATTGTATATATTGTATGGTGAATGGTGAAATACGATATAATGAAAATAAGAAAGGTTTTCCCCGGTTGAGGGTTTTCGGTATAAATCTCTGTGTACTATGTGTATGAACCATTGATTAATTTATGTTTTGCTTAAGAATCTATATGCATTTCTTTACTTCACAGGTTTAAAACTTACACGGTTCACATTAATGAAATACATAGCTTGGAGTTATTCAATCTCCATCCCGTGTCCTTTTTTTATAACTCCATGATCTTTGGAGGGTTTTTGTCCTCTTGTGTTGTAATCTATAATCTAAGTGCATAAATTATTCATCCTTTCGTCTTCCTCTGCAGTTTTTCTTCCAATCCCTATCTATGTATTGCGATTCATTTTTCCAGTGCAGAGAAACCCTAAAACCCCTCCACACGTCCAAGAAAACCTAATCTATTGTGTTAATCGTTGGAACACCGTTAGCATTCTTTGGCGTAGGTTGTGAGTTCGTTTGACGTTATTTTTCTCTCTTCGAGTATTTTAATTAGTCGTTGGATGATCGTTTTGGTCATTCCCACTAAGATTCTGGGAACCTTTGTCTTTTACCATTGTTTGCAAGAGAATATCATTGATCTAACTCATGTAGGTGCTCAACGGATCTCTAGAATAAATCCTTGCGCACAACCTTCCAAGCTAACTACAATTTGTTCTAGTTTGTTGCACATTGTCCATCAATTATTCTACTCGTTCAAGGCATCTCCCTTGTATTCTTGTGGGCCTAATGGATAAGGACATGTTTTTCCTCCTTGGAGTTCACTGTTCAAAACCATAGGGGGGTAGGGTATATACACTTCCATAGACTTTAACAATCAAACTGTTGCATGGAGGGGGTCTCTTATCCCACAAAAAAGGGGGTCTCATACACCAATTTGGTGTATGGCTTGGCCATGACCTTAAAATTATATTATTATTATTATCAAAACCAATTAGTTTACAATCACATTTATTGCAACGTGCAAGAGAATTAATGGGTTAAATCCCACAATTTTTCTCATGAGCATGTATATCCATCAAAATAAATGCACAACAACTTTAGTTTTGAACTGAAGATCAATCCTTGTATTAAGTTTCTATTGGTCTTAAATTGACTTTATGTTTTATACAAACAGGGCTTGGCCTTTTTATGTTTTTGTGGTTGCAAAATTGTTAAACTAGGAACAAATTTTTTTAGATGCATTATTTTCACAATCTCGTACTACCCTTAATTCCCAATGCCCAAAAATTTGCACCATTATTGTTGGCGATGTGAACTTGGTTGTGATAATCAACACATAGGGTCTTAGCCTTTGATCGTGCCAATAAGTCAAACATCTGTAGTAGAAGAGGCTCAATTAGTTCATTCAACATAGTGGTAAATTCCTCATCGAACGTGGTATGATAGCTTTGAAGATATTGTCGAGCGTTTCTTCCTTGTGGCAAAAGGAGCTATATTGTGGGGCAGTTGGTGGAAAAAATGCATTCTGTAGTTTCCATTGTTGGTGTGGTGCTCAATGGAAAAGAAAATTACCGAGAATGTTCCAGAAAAATCAAACACACTATGATCTTTAACGATTTGTAGGATGGCATTTGTGAAGGAGAGGATGACAGTGGACTTATCAAACCTATAGGAGATAAGGATCTTGCCATATGGAAGAACAAAGACAAGAAAGAATATGCCTTGATTGTTGTGACAGTAAGTGAAGAGGTGAGAAGCCATATTATTTCTATAAAATACTCATATGGCGCTTTAAAGAAATTAAAGGATTTGTATGACTCACTCACAACTGGAACTCATACAATTATTGGTGAAGCTATTCAACCTAGAGTTGAAGGATGATGGTCCCATGGCTTTAGCTTCTGAGATCAAATCCATCATGCATGACATCGATGCCATCGGAGTGAAGATAGACATTATTCTCACAATATTCATTAAGGCTCTCTACCCGACATATTCTCACTACCTTGAATCCATGCAAATTAGTGGCCAAATGAGGTCCATCACATTTGACTCTTTGGTGGAGAAAGTTATAGAATGTGAGAAAGCGTTTGGAAAGAAGACAACTCATCCCACTGGCAAGACTATGTGCCTTGCTCTAAAAGGGAAGAATCAATCACATGATTCTTCTAGAGGAGAAGGTAGTAAAGGAGGACGTTGAAGAAAGAATTTTATAAGCAGGGGGGTTAGGCACAATCAAGGTGAAAGATTTAATTTTCACTGTGTCCATTGTAGCAACAATGGACATGAGGTAAAGACATGTAGAATCCCTTGGGAGAAGATCGAGACAATAAATATTAGAAAGAAGACAAAGATAAAGTATCAAAACTAATGAAAGGTAAAGCACCTAAATCTGCTTATTATATTGTTGCCCATTACAATATTGGAGTAAATGAAGATTTATTTAACATTTCATTTGCTTCTTGGAGAGATGCATGGCTGCTTGACATAGGTACAACATACCACATGACCTTCCAAAGATACTTATTTGAATATTTCAATGAAAATGTAGATGGTATAGTCTATTTTGCAGAGCAATCAAGTCTCAAACCTTCGAGAATTGGCACCATCAGGATTAAATTTCCTGGATCCCTGGATTTTCTTCTACATGATGTGCTCTATCTTCCTGAGCTATGAAGGAACTTTCTATTCAACGACAAGACCACTCTATTCACATCTTCAATGGAAAAGTTAAAATAAGGAAGGCTTCCAACAACATGGTCATTATGATGTCAATTGGGTTTAGCCCAAGTGGTTTGTGTTGAGGGGTGTTTTCCCTCCACCCAGGTTCAATTCCTGCAAGTGACATGTTGAGCTCTTAAATGAGAAAGCTATAAAAAAAGCCTCGGCTTTCTACAAAATTTGGTTTACCTCGAGTACCATCCTCGAAATGAGGGGAAGTGTCTAGTGGGTTTCCCTGGGCTCTATTCCAATGTTAAAAAAACAACATGGTCATTATGACAGGATTGGAGGATGAAAGATTGTTGAAGTTGAAAGGAACATCTATTCATTCACAGAAATATGCATACCTATCTCACCACGATGAAGGTACATTGCAATCTAGTCTCTTATGGCATGTTATACTTGGACACATTAATTATAACAACCTTCATTTGTTGAAAAATGATGGTGTTTCTAGTTTGCCTACTATTCTTAGGAAATTGAAGAAATGTGATGTTTGTATCCTAGGAAAACATATCAAACAACCTTTTCATGATTCCACTTCTAGTCTAGCATGTAGAAAACTTGGCTTGATGCATTTTGATTTGTGTGGCCCCATGCATGTTCCATCCATTAACGACAATAAATATATCATGTCTTTTATTGATGATTACACCAATATGTGTTGGGTGTACTTGTTGAAAGATAAATCATAGGTTTTGAAACTTTTAAAAAATTTCATGTATGGATCCAAAATGAAGCACAATCACATATTGGCACTCTTTGTACTGATAATGGAGGATAATATACATCTAATGAAATTGAATATTATCTTCGACAACATGGGATTCAACATCAAACCACAGCTCCATACAATCCTCAACAAAATGGTGTAGCAAAAGGAACGAATAGGACACTCTTGAATATGGTATGTTCAATGTTATTTTTTAATGATGTGAAGTCGATGTTTTGTGTTGATGTGGTTCTTTGTGCAATGTATGCGGAAAATAGGAGTCCATCTCATGCTCTTGGAAACAAGACTCCTTGTGAAATGTGATATGGTCATGTTCCTTCGTAGAGGCATCTCATGGTCTTTGGTTCCGCCTACTATGCCTTAATTCCTAAGGAGCAAAGAAACAATCTTGATGCAAGGAGTCGAAATTACATATTCTTGGGGTACTCAAATGCCACCAAGGCATATAGTCTCTACGATCAGGTAAACAAGAAGTTCATTATTTCCAGAGATGTGATTTTTCTTGAATCCACCAAGAATAACATTGAAAACACTTGAGCGACAACTCAATCCTCTGGATAGATTCGCCCATGTAAAGACATACCACACGTTTGATGATGAGATTCCACATCTTGAAGGGGGGGTCCCTATCTTGGATCAATCTATGGAATCTCCTTTTGAAGCACCATCTCCCCCTCATGAAGAAGCTCCATCCGCTACATCAGAACAAGAAGTTCATTTGGATTATATGATTGAGAGGATTGAAAGGCTAAACCTTGACGCAAATGTAGCACCATTTGAATCAATGGAGAGACCTAGACCATATCAAAAAGGTCCACCAAAGTGGCTCATAAAAATACTTGAAAGTGTTCATCCTAATGAGGTTGGAAAGACAGGAACTAAAAGTTATACAAGACAAGATGGAGGTGATGTAGATAATTTAGATTTAGGTGATGTAGATGATATGGATGTTGCATCGGATTGTGAATTGAATTTATCTACTAATTTTGAATCAACTTCCTTTAAAGAAGTTGTTTCTCATGATGAGTGGAAAGAATCCATGCAGGAGTATGATGCTCTCATCAAGAATGAGACATGAAAGTTGGTGGACCTTCCATTTGGAACCAAACTAATTGGTTGCAAGTGGGTCTTTGAGAACAAGTACAAATAAGATGGTTCACTTGAAAAGCACAAAGCGAGGCTCGTGGAAAAAGGATTTGCACAGAAAGAAGACATTGGTTACNGATCTCTGTTTTAGGCGTGTGATAGCTCGTTGGAAAGGTATCGTCAAGGAGATTCATTTTGGAGGCTCAATCTTGCCTTCAGATATCATTGAGAACCTCGATCTCGAAAAACCTTCATTTAGGCTCTCAAAATGGCCCCGGAAGTTAAAACCTGCTAAAAATAGTAAATTGCCAAAATTGCCAGAAAATTGTTTTGAGCCATTTGGAAAAGGTGGGTGGCCACTGATATCCACTTGGATCAAAGCTCCATCCACTACATCAGAACAAGAAGTTCGTTTGGATTATATGATTGAGAGGATTGAAAGGTGAAACCTTGACACAAATGTAGCACCATTTGAATCAATGGACAGACCTAGACCATATCAAAAAGATCCACCAAAGTGGCTCATAAAAATACTTGAAAGTGTTCATCCTAATGAGGTTGGAAAGACAGGAACTAAAAGTTATACAAGACAAGATGGAGGTGATGTAGATAATTTAGATTCAGGTGATGTAGATGATATGGATGTTGCATTGGATTGTGAATTGAATTTATCTACTAATTTTGAATCAAATTCCTTTAAAGAAGTTGTTTCTCATGATTAGTGGAAAGAATCCATGTAGAAGGAGTATGATGCTCTCATCAAGAATGAGACATGGAAGTTGGTGGACCCTCCATTTAGAACCAAACCAATTGGTTGCAAGTGGGTTTTTGAGAACAAGTATAAATAAGATGGTTCACTTGAAAATCACAAAGCGAGACTTTTGGAAAAAGGATTTGCACAGAAAGAAGACATTGGTTACGTAGAGACTTTTTCCCCCACATCAAAATGGGATACCATTCGTACTATATTTTCCTTGGAAACACATAATGGATGGAAGTTCATCAAATGGATGTGAAGACTACTTTCTTGAATGGAGACTTGAAGGAGAATGGCTTCATGTCTTAGCTAGAACTTTTTATTGTGAAGGGACAATAATAGAAAGTATGTAAACTCATCAAATCTTTATATGGTTTGAAACAAACATTGCGAGCCTAGTATGAAAAGCTAACTGAGCATCTTCTGAAATTGAATTTCAAACACTTTAATCTTGATGATACAACTCTATTTGTCAAGAAAGTTGGCAAAAGTGTTGTATATCTTGTAGTGTGTGTAGATGATCTATTGATAACATGGAACAATGAAAAGCTATATTGCATCCATAAAGAAAGAATTGAAGAAAGGATTTGAAATGGAAGAATTGGGACACCTTCATTACTACTTAGGCATTGAATTGACTCAAAATCCAAAGTACATATTCATCTTCCAAAAGAAGTACAATGGAGAATTGTTGAATAAGTTTGGAATCACTAAGTGTAACCCTCTCTCTACTGCAATGGAACAGAATTTGAAGCTTGCATCAAAAGAAGGGAATGAATTTGAGGATGCAACAAACTACAAACAACTTGTGGGAAGTCTTATCTACCTTACCACCACCAGACCAGATATTCCATTCATTGTTGGGATTCTTTTTAGGTTTATGCAAAAGCCTTGTGAAGGACATTGGTCTTTTGCAAAAAGAGTTCTAAAATACTTAAAGGAAACTCAAGACTTTGGACTCAAGTATTCTAAGGTGGATGACTTCTACTTGATTGGATATTCTGATTCAAACTTTGATGGGGATAAAGAAAATGGAGTGTCAACTTCAGGCTATCTCATGATTCTTGGATCAACAATTGTCTCTTGAAGATTGCAATCAATTAGTTCTAGCAGATTCCACAACAGAGGTAGAATATGTGGCAGTTGCAGAAGCAAAAAAAAGAAGATTGTGTGGCTCGGGAAAATACTTGAAGATTTGTAGGAGAAACAAGTGAATTCTACTCCTCTTCTGGTTTACAATACTTTTGCAATCAAATTGACAAAGAATCCCAGATTCCATGATCAAACCAAGCACATCAACACAAAGTAGTCTCTGATTCAATATCATGTAGTGGCCAAGACTATTCGCTTGAAACAATGTCCCTCAAATGAATAATTTGCGGACATCTTCACCAAAACGTTTGGAAGAGAAAATTTTGAAAAGTTTAGAATGATGCTTGCACTCACAAACACCCCTTCAGATTAAGGGGGGGATGTTAGATACCTAATCCTTAAGGATTGAGGTACATTGTAAATATCTTTGTAAATATTAAGTTAGGAGAAATATGAAGAGTCATAGGTGAATGTCAAGAGTCGTTGGAGGTCTTGGAAGATGAAACCAAGAGTAATCTCCTCAATATATTTATGTATGGCTCACATTAATGAAATATGTAGCATGGAGTTATTCAATCTCTAGCGTATCAACAACAACCATAGATATGGTTGTCGATGCAAATAGCTCCTACAATAAAACATGATGGAGCATCTGCCAAGAAAGAAGTCCTCCACTCAAGGATTAACCATTGAGCACATTAAAGTGATTAATAAATAGATTTTTTTAATTAACAATATTTAATCCTTCATGTTTGTAATAGTTAGGTTTGCTTTCTTGGTTTAAAAGAAATAAATTAAAAGTATAAAATACTAACAAAATAAAGGGTAAAAGAAATAAATTAAAAGTATAAAATACTAACAAAATAAAGGGTAAGACAAAAAATAATGTAATAAAATGAAATACAAATTTTCAATCTAAGAATATTAAGATATGTTGTAAGATTATTATTTTTTTAATTTTTTAAAAATTATGTTTAAAATTTCTATATTTCTATATTTTAATTATGTTTAAAAAATCTATACTTCTATATTTTTAATTTGATGTGGAATTTGATAAAATTCAAAATATAATTTAACACAAAACATTTTAATTAATTATATTATTTTATATTATGTGGAAAAGATACTTGGTCATCATGTAACACTTATACTGATTTAAATAAAAATAATAATTTATTTTAAATCCTATAATCATAAAAAAATAAATCATTTTAAATCTCATAATTAAATACACTAGTTTTCTTAATATATAATAAGATAAAATAAATAATTTAAAAATAGTTTAAAAATTTTAAATATTTTTTTTATCAATAAAGTTTTATTAAATAAAATAAAATGTAAATAATTTAAAAATTTTAAATATTTTTTATATCAATATGGAGTTTTAGAATAAATATTTCAATAATTATACTTTAACACCACTTAAAAATCATTTTAAATTTTAAAATATTCAATTTTTTAGACAAATATTTCAAAATATGCATGTAAATATTACTTAATTTTAAGATATGAAAATAACATCTAGCATATTCGTAAACAACTTATCTTAGCGTTTTTCATAAGAAAAATAGTTTTATAATCATCTATAATATGGAACTTTTTTATAATTATTAAATTCCGTTCCAGTTTTAAATCTTGGTAATAATTTTCAAAACAACTCTCAGTATATATATATCTAATACAAAACTATATATATTACGAAATGTTAATACATTTTGAGGATTATCAAAGAAATTTAATACTAAGTATTTGGGATATATATATATATATATATATATATATATATATATATATATATATATATATATATAAGGATTATCGAAAAAAATTAATACTAAGATTTGGGATAACCACTATGGCTTGTGTGAGGATTATCGAAAAAAATTAATACTAAGTATTTGGGATAACAACTATGGCTTGTGGATTTGAACAATTATATCAATCTCAAAAGTTTGAGAGATATAATAATACATACACTTGTTAAACGCGTTCATGACATCCAGTCGTAAGATTATGCATATTAGAAGATGGATGTATTGATTTGCACTCTCTCGTAGTTCATAGCTTTGGATGTACTAATCACTAGATAAACCATGTGCATGTGCTTTGTCTTTAATGAAAAGAAAAGCACAACAAAGCACTATGGAGTTGCTTCATGTAATTTTTTTTATGTTAAAGTTGATTGTGATCTAGATTTAAAGAGGTAAAGAATAGAAAATTCAATTCAATTCAATTCTTAGAATTGATATTTCATAGACAATATTCATATTCATGAAAAACTTGGACATGTAAAAAAATAAATATTACAATATGGATTGTTCAATTTATAAACTAATAAATAGG
Organism: Picea mariana; assembly: GCA_032191745.1. Taxonomy (NCBI): domain Eukaryota; kingdom Viridiplantae; phylum Streptophyta; class Pinopsida; order Pinales; family Pinaceae; genus Picea; species Picea mariana. Next base: position 184,206 of record JASDQU010243277.1, on the reverse strand, counting down.
ATCTAAATTAAGTAATATTTAGAATCAATTATTTTGATGTTTTTTCTTGAGTGAAAGAGTCAAAAGCACTACTTTGATTTAGATAATTGTTCCAAGGGAACTTCTTTAAATAGTCTATTAGCATAGATCCATTTTAACTTCGGATATATCACTCGTCAAGAGAGATCAAATCTCTCGATGTGCAAATATTTTCTAGATTGAAAGAACTTGAAGAAAGGTTTGCACCTTGATCCCTCTCGATGCATATAGAACTAGAGTTAAGATGGATCTACGTTGGTTCCTACCAACAATTGAACAAGTAGATAGTTATAGCATTTAGAATCCTCCTCTCGTGAATTCAATTGGAAACTAAGCACATCGTTGATGTGGAGGTCCTAGTTCCAAATGACTCCCAAGCTATATGGTTGGAAATATTAATGACAATTTTTGGGGCGTAGAATCTAATCAAGAGCATGTAATTGGGTAGACAAACATAGGTTAGTAAGGCATGAATTCAAGCACATTGAGGCACATATGCTAACATGGCATGACTTTAGGAGTCAAGCACATTATGTTGACAACTTAACATCTAGAAAATCATTAAAGTGGTTACAACATTGATTTCAAGGTTTGTTTTCCGAGTCAAAAGTTGATCAACATATTTTACGGAAGCTATGTAAGTATACTTAAGCACGCAACCTGAAGATTAGAACAATTATAGACTCTATCAATGACCTAGTCAAAGATGATCATCCAAGTACTTATATAAATTGCATGGCCTTTACTGTTAAAGGTGATGAACACCATAGAAAGAATGGGTAAATGTACGAGGTTTCTAGAACTGATAGTATTGTAGCATGATAGAACAATTTAAGTGAGAGGTTGTCTTGTGAGATTTTCATTGTGAATGTATTAGGAGCCAAAGAGTTGTTAGCATTATTAACTGAGAACCTCTGTAACACAGTTTGAGAATACAAAGGTTGAAAACTGATTTGCAACCATTAGATTTTCTACATAGCTTATTGTGGTGAATTCATGGTTATGATAAGCTTCTATCTATTTAGTCTTTTTACAAATTCCTCTAAATCAATAAATTTGTTGTTAGTATTGAACCATGTAACAACATAGTTACAAATGTAGCTTTAACATTTCTAGCCATTGTTCATGAAGAACTACTCTATAATGATGTGATCACCGTTCTTTGTAAAAAGAGTGTGTTGTGTTAAAGTCTTACAGATATTTATGTCGAGAGGTACTCTCTATACAACCCAATGTGAGGGAGATGTTTAATTCTTTCATGTTCAACATGGAGCTAACACATGGAACTAAAAAAAAGAAATTTATTAAGTAAATAAAAAATATACAATGTTGGCCCTAATTTAAAATTAAAATCTATCCAACCATCCATACAATAAAAAAAGTTATGAAATGTTAATATATATTGTGTTTTATGTGTGGATTACCAAAGAAATTTAATTCAATCCCAAATTATTTGCATATTTGGGATAATAGCTCCCATTGGTGGATTTGAACGATACTATCAATCCCCGAAGTTTTAAAGATGAAATATTACAATGGTTAAAGAACATTTTTAACATTGAGAAATAAACCATATTTATGTTTGTCTTTTTTTATGCTACTTGATTTCACAAGATAGTGCAAATTAGAGGATGGATGTATTAATATATACCCTCCCACGGTGTAGAGCTTTGGATGATTACTGGATAAACTATGTGCATGTGTTTTGTCTCTAATGGAAAGCACTATGGAATTGTTTTTAAGTCATTTTTCCCTTTATGCTAGAGTCCAATTGTGACCCAAATTTAAAGAGATAAAGAATGAAAAGCTTATTTGAATTCAATTCCCTAGAACTAATATGTTGTATATAATATTCATATTCATGAAAAACTCAGAAGCTCTCTACTTGTTTTAACCTAATTAATGTACTTTCTCACCTAAGGGGTCGGCACCTATATTGATTGTACGAGCTCTTATCTTATGGAAGGAGTCGTCACCAATACAATACTTGTGAGAGGTGGTACAAAGACTTGTTCATAAAACATCTTATGAAAGACCATAAGAAATTATATAAGATAAAGCGCAAGAAGGTGCTTTGGGGTACCGATATTGCTTAGCATAAAATGGTTAGGTGTAAAAATCCTTATTATAAGAGAAGGGCATCATCCATTGTTGGATCATTGCATGAGGGTCAGAATCCCAACACTGCTAGGGGGAGCACGCTGACGCCCATGAGCTACTTTACGAGGTTCGTAAACAATATATGCTTATATTGTCCTTCGGAAAAGAAATACTTGTACAGCCAAAGTGCCCCTCTCCACAAATAGTAACTTAGACCATAATTTCTAAAAGGAAATGCACACGAAGGGCTAGTGGGGTGTGGATGTAGCTTTAGCATCGTAAAGGTGGAAAAAGGAAAAGTAAATAGCAGACTATGTTGCGGCATCACATCCCTCGAGGTATCATCTCTGCCCCAAGGTCAAGGTTAACCCAGCTAGGGTAAGATTAATTTCATAATAGAAGAAGAGCCTAAATATATAAATGTAGGAGATACTTTACAACATAACTATTCCATACATTATTGCAAATACTCAAAGATTACAAATATGTTTTGTCCTAGTCATACCATGATATAAAAGGTATTCTGAAAGAGATATTTCAACATAAGATGAAACTTATGCCTGATGTGAAACTAGACATGCAAAAATCCAAATATTAAAATTTGGATTGTTCAATTTATAAATGATCAATAAGGTTTTAAATAAAGTAACATTTATAATCAATTCTTTTGGTACTCTTTCTTGATTGAAAGAGCTAAAAGACTACTTTGATTCAGATAAGTGTTCTAAGGGAACTACTTTAAATAATATACCAACATATATCCATCTTAACTTCAGATCTGTCATGCATTGAGAGAGATCAAATCTCTTGAGGTGCAACCTTTTTTAGATTACAAAAACTTAAGGAAAGGTTTTCACCTTAAGGGATTTTATCCCTCTCGATGTATGATAGATCCAAAATTAAAATGGATCCATGTTGGTTCCTACCAATAATTGAACAAATAGATAGTTATAGAATTTAGAATCCTCCTCTCATGGATTCAATGGGCAACTAAGCACAACGTTGATGTGGAGGTCCTAGTTCTTGATGGCTCTTAGGCTATGGCTATAAATATTAATGAAATTTTTGGGTGCTTAGAAGCTAATCAAGAGCATGTAATTGGGTAGACATACATAGGTCAATGAGGCACAAATTTAGGCACACTAAGGCACATATACTAACATGGCATGATTTTTAGGAGTCAAGCACATTACGTTGACGTCGATCACCCAAGTACTTATATAAATTGCATGAACCTTTATTGTTTAGGATGATGAACACTTTAGAAAGAATGTGTAAATGTATGAGGCTCGTAAAACTTGTAGTATTGTGGCATCGAAAACCAATATGAGTGAGTTGTCTTGTGAGGTTTTCAATGTGAATTTATAAAGAGCTAAAGAGTTGTTAGCATTATTGAGTGAGAGCCTTTGTGATATAGTTTGAGAATAGATGTTGAACACCAATTTGTAACTATATGTAATGCTATTGTAGATTGTAGTTTTTGTTGGACACATAATCCCTTTGGGTTGTGTTACTTGTAATTATAATGTAAATATGAAGAGTCGTGGGTGATAGGAACGGTCACCCATTTGGGAAGACCAAGAGTCATTCAGTTATGTATATATGCACCTACCTAGCTAATGCAAATCATCAACGTGGAATTATCTTTTCTACTCCTTGGCCTGACAATTTTTATGTTAACACAATTAGATTTTCTACACAATGTATTGTGGTGAGTTGCATGGTTATGATATGCTTCTATTTATTTAGTCTTTTTACAAATTTCTCTAAAATTAATAAATTTGTTGTTATTATTGAACCCTATAGCAACATAGTTACAAGTGTAGTATTAACACTTCTAGCCATTTGTCATGATGTCATGAAGAACTCTGCTACAATGATGTGATCAACATTCTTTGGAAAAAGAGTGTGTTGTGTTGAGATCTAATTGAGTTATTATTATTTAATAAACCAAAACTAGGAAATATTATGTTAAAAAACATTGTAACATAGCTAAACAACGAACATACAAGTACTTCTATCCTGAAATTTCATATAAATTTGGCAACTCTCATTAGCCATATAAAAGAGTTTGCAAAGGTTCACAGTTATTACATATGTAATGTCCCTTTCCTAGTAGGAGCTCCAAAGAGGAAATTTTTGTGAGTGAATTTTTGTACATGCAGGTGATTGTTTGTAATTGACTACTTAATCAAAATATTTAAACAAGCCATTCTACTCAAACAAACAAATATGCAAGTTTCACATGAAGCTCAGAACTATTGAAACTCAATCAGAAACCCTTAACCGCATCCAAAATCCCAAAGAGTAACGGTTTTGGCAACAGATAGTCAGCAGTTGAGGTTAATATCCAGATCTACAGATCTAGGGATATTACAACATCCCAGCTATCCTTGAAGGTATACCACTTAAAAAAGACACGTAATATTCTAATTGCTTTAAAAAACATAGAATAATGAAACACATGGTAGCTAGTAGCTTCCCACTGCCCTATATTGGAAGGAAGACAGCTTTGTTGTCCAATGTCCATGTCTTATAACATTTGATGTATTGTCTCCTTGAAATTTACTTGAATTGAATAGGTTGGCATCATGTGATTTGAGGCCAGAGTGAGAATCTTTACTAAGGTTGATGACCATGTTCCTTAACATTTTCATGAACCTTGTAGGTCATCAAGAAAAGAGAGGTTCTATTGCATTTAAGAGATTCTCCATGCCTTCAAAGAACCCTTCAGATCTCTTGAGCTTCCATGTAATCCATTAATGCTACACCCAAAACATAGGTGGTTAAAAACGATAGAGTTGAATTCAAATTGGTATCAATCCATCTCGAGAGAGCCCTAGAACCAAGATATAGAAAAGGCCCCTTGCTCCACAAACTTAACAACAACACTACTAGGACACTAGAAGCCCGAAGATTTTTGGATCCAAATTTTAAAAAAAATTAATGCATCTAAAGCCCAATAAAACCAGAGAATCATATCCCAGAAGTTTAGAAGCCAGAGCATTGAGTGACAAGAGCTTAATGCAAGTAAAACTCAAGGCTAGAGAGATGAGTACTAGGAAAGCACCAAGGAGAAATCACCAAGGGAAAATGATGCATAGAGACCAGACTTTGAGCCAAAACCAGAGCACAATGACAAATTACAACCAAAACCCAACAAATTCCAAGAACCAAAGCACAATAATAGCTATTCGCTAAAAAACACCATGGTGTTGAAGCCTTCAGACCAAAATTCCA
>JASDQU010243277.1:129236-140253 GCA_032191745.1 Picea mariana | reverse complement strand
ATATTTTAAATCCGCCTGCAAATGTTCGAGCAAATTATGTGCCCTCGTTCCAAGGGAAGACATTGTTTGTGATGTTTCCCACATCTCAACAATCAATTCCATTCTTTTCTTGATATTATTCTCCACATATCCTTTACACGATGCGAGGAGGCTGGAGGATCCTTTTAACTTGGCTGCAGGGGTGGCAGGCATGGCTATTGCTAAAGGACTGGCAAGAAATGACATAGGAATCAAAGCTTCCTCCAATTCCTTGACCCAGTCCTTCAGTCTGGCATTCTCAACCTCAATGCCTCCAATGGAATTATCAAGAGCATCTCCGGTTTCTCTGTGGAGTCGAAAGATTTGGGACGACCGCATGTTCGCAAGGTTAACTTCTGAACGAGATTTTCCTTTCTTATTTTTTACATCTCTCTTTTCAATAATTATTTTTTTAGACTCGCTGTAAAAAACAACGCTTTGGAACATGAAGGATTCATCTTCGTAAAAAATTTCGGTATCAACTATGTCCATTGTAAGACTATGTTGGATCTCGTCTTCGGGCTAATCAAGATTGCAGAAAACGCTATCCAGATCAGGCTCAAGTTCCATGTTCTCACTCTCAATTTCAGGCTCTTCTGCTTGTCCTACATTTTTTTCTCTCTTGTCCACAAGAAGCTTGTGAGAACTATCGATTTTAGGGTGAGGAGGGTCGTTATCTCTTCCTCCGTTTGAAGAATTCTAAGTTGCTTTCTTGCTGTGGTGGGCCGTTGGAGCGATGCTATGGGATGTCATACTTTTTGGAGTGCTATCCGCCGATTGAACACTCTTCTCACTGGGGCCTTTTCCGTGTTGCTTGGACAATTCAGTGGTGCTTTGCAGTGTGTTTAGGTCGCTAGCATCAGAAGCAGGAGCGTTGTCTCCGGTGTCTCTGTTTTCACTCAGGTGTTTCTTGAAAAAAGAATTTCCGAGGCCAAGTGTTAGAAAATGTTATAATTTTTTTTTATTAGGGTCGAACCCTCTTAGGCTTCCATCATATATTAGGTTCAAGTTGCTGAAATGGGTTGCGAATTTGTCAATTTTGTTGACGTTCCTCAACACGAAGTCCCCGACTTTCCAAGGCAGAGGAATGAACTATTTTTTTATCTTCTCATGGAATATATGCAACCAATAGTTGTATTGCCTTGCTATTTCTGTAACAAACATTCTATCCGTAATGTGACATGGAAGGAGAGAAGGTTTTTCCTTGGAACCAAAAATCCTTATCACAGTGTAATTATCCATGTGTTCAAGTGTCCCCTTCCTGTCCAAAAACCTGGTTGCCTGGTCAGATATGCAGGGATGATCTTATCCTAACAACAAAACTTTGAAAACAGAAACAAAATCATTAAAAACCTTATAAAAGAAGTGGGAGGCCTTGTGCTTCCACAAGCCCCGGTACCAGAACGTTACTGGGTCGAATTCCCAGTTTGCCTTTTTGGACAGAGACAGTTTTGGAAAATGACAACAATGCACTATCACGAAAACCAAGTAGGATGACATATAAATTTTCCTCCCCTTTTTGAAGCTTGACAATTGGGAACAGATTTCATAGGAAATTAGCTTCCCCCAATAAAAAATGGCTTGTTCCTTGACTGTGAAATACAAAATATAAAGAGCCATGCGAGAAATAGTTGCCGTGGATTCCTGTCCCGTTATTCTTATAAACAACCAGGCAATTTCACGGAATGGATTTCTAAATGAACTAAATTGCAAGCTTGTGATATCTTCAGGAACTGCCATCGGGTCTTCTAAGAAATTGGGCAAGAGGTCCAACCTGTTATTATGATTTCTTAGGAACTTCTTGGAATCTTCTCCTTTGAACGTCAATGTTGGCTCCGACAATCTTAACATTTGGCGGAAGACCTGAGGTGACAAAGAAACAAAAGAGTGGTCCCGCAGTCGAATAATTCTTTGGCCTGAAATATATTTATCGGCGCACGAAGAGACCAACTCCTTATAGTCAAAAACTTCAGGGACATAGCCTGCACGAGCAATCGCAAAGGTCCAAATTATTTCGTTCTGGGCGGAAGGGGATGAGTAATAAGAATATGCCCTGGACCACTGGAAGTTCTGGCCCTCGTGCCCGAAGGTGTTCACTATATCTCCATAGAACTGCTCTCGAGATGGTGCCATAATTTTATGAGAATGTCCATTTGCTCCAGACGATGGTTGAAATGAACAATTGGAGGGTATTATATAACCCTCTGCAAATGTTGGTTCAATTCTTATGAATGGGAAGCTCCTCGAGCCTTTCGCTCATTAATGACAATCTCTATGGGTGCTTCATGATGAGCTGTTAGCAGTAAAGCTTACTTATTGCATACTTAGAAGTGTGAAGGTGGTGGGTACGGTGGAGAGCAATTAAGGATTGGAGGTTTCGTGAACGTCTCAAATCGTTGACATGCGAACAACATTCCATGATTTTGAAATCAACACTCAGAAGGGATAATATAACCCTCCATAAATCTTGTTTTAATGCGTATTAATGGGAGATCTCCTCGAGCCTTTATCTCATCAATGAGAATCTATATGGTTCCTGCACAATGAGCTGTTAGAATTGAAGCTTACTAATTGCATATTTAGAAACAAGACACACACACACACATATATATAAACATTTTTTTTATTATAGACAAGTGCGAAGGTGACAGGGACGGGGAAGAGAAAACAAGGAATGGAAAGGTACGAAAAGCAGTTAGACAGGATTCAAAATAGGGTTACGGGGGATACTCAGGAGAGGTGAGTGTCCGACGGTCAAATTTTATGTTTCCAATTTTTTGACTGCAAAACGTGTAAAACGTAAGAGAGCATGATGGGGCATTTCAGCGACCGGTTTGTATATTTGCGGAATTCTGGGAAAGTGGCTAAGTATGGAATATGGAAATGGTCGGTCAGACTCATTTTTGGAATTAAGGATTGAAGATTTCATGAATGGGCCAACTCGACGATGCGCAAATGACATTCCATGATGTTTGAAATTAACACTCGGAAGGGATAATATAACCCTCCAGAAATTTTGGTTTTATGCGTATTAATGGGAGATCTCCTAAGCTAATTGCATACTTGGAAATAAGACCTTATATATACACACACACATAATATATATATACAATATTTTTTATTATAAATAAGAGTCTTTTATATATACATAAGTATGAACAACGGTCGGACGGGCTTGAAAGTAGGGTTACAAGCGATACGGAGGAGAGGTGAGCGCTCGACGGTCAAATTATATGTCTTTATAATATATAAATAAATCTCTCTCTCTCTCTCTCTCTCTCCCTCTCTCTCTCTCTCTCTCTATATATATATATATATTAATGTTTTTCTAAACAATTTTTTATTATAGATAAGTGTGAAGATGACAGGGACGATATATATATATATATATATATATATAAACAAACTTTTTTATTATAAGTAAAAAAGATGGGGCAGTCTAGCAGACGGTTTGTATATTTGTGGAGTTTTGGGTGTTGTTTGCAGGTCGTGGAACAATGGAAGGGCAATTTGAGCTCACCTGTCCTGGAAACCGCAATCGAAAAAGTGGGTATGGAATAGGGAAACGATCGGTTGGACTCGTTTTCGCTAATATATTGAAATTTGTATTAGATATCCCATTATCTGGAAATATCTTTTCTACATCTATATCGTGGAATTCTGGGTGTTGTTTGCAGGTCGCAGAACAATGCAAGGGATATCTTGAACCTGCCTGCCTGGTAAGCCGCAAGCGAAAAAGTCAGTAAGTATTTGTAATAGATATCCCATTACCTCGCAGAATATTTTCTACATGTTTCTGTACAAGTTGTGTAGGAACAATTATTATGATGGTCTCCTCGAGGCATGGTGAGAAGTTAGCATTAAACCTCAGTTATTTCATACTTGGAAAGAAGTGTAAAGGGCACAAGCACATGAAACAACAATTAGGAATTGGATATTTCTTGAACCCGCCAACCTGATGATCTGCGCAAGAAATTCGAAGAAATGGAGAAGTATGGAAAGCGGACAGACGAGCTTCAAAATGGGGTGACAATAGTTCTAGATGAGGACCCGACGGTCAAATTGTATGTCTTGGAAGTTTTCAGTGCAAAATGTGTACCACGGAAGAGGGGATGATAGGTAGATTGTAATATCGAAGAAGGTATGATGTGAGAGTCCGGTTGTAAATTTGTATATTGTGGAAGTCAAGGTGCTGTTGCAGGTCACAGAACAATAGAAGTGCAATATAGAGCCCGCCTACCCGGGAATCCGCAGTCGGAGAAGTGGCTAGGTATGGAATGGGGAAGCGGTCGGTCAGAGTCGCGATATAAAAGCACGAGTGAAAATGTGAACCCGCGAGTCCACCAACCTGCACAACTAGACATTTTCGGAAAAAGGACTAAGTAATGAGAAAGATAGAGTACAGGGAAAAGAGAAACGAGAATTTGGTTAAGTATAGAAGATGGAAAAGAAGGGTTAATATATTCACAACTGTAATAGATATCCCATTTCCTGGAAATTTCTTTTCTGCATGTTTCTGGAGAAGTTATATACTTATTGCATATACTTGGAAAGAAGTGCGAAGGTGGCAGGCACAGAAAACAACAACTAGGAATTGGAAATTGTCTGAACACACCAACCTGACAATCTGCGAAAGAGATTGCAAGAAAATGGCTGTGGAAAGTGGTCGAATGAGCTTCAAAATAGGTTGACAAGGGTTCCCAAGGAGACGTGAGGTCCCGACGGTCAAATTTTATTGATCAAAACTTTTGAGTGCAAACTATGTAACATGAAAGAGGGGCTGATGTAGGAGTCCGGAAGTCAATTTGTATATCGCGGAAGCTGGGGGGTTGTTTACAGGTCAAGGAATAGTGGAAGTGCACTCCGCATGTCCGAGAACCCACAAGTGAAAAAGTCGGGTAAGTATGGAATTGTAGGCACGAAAGAGATTCCAAGAAATGGAAAAATATGGAAAGTGGACGCAAGGGCTTCAAAATGGGGTGACAATAGTTCCCTAGAAGACGTGAGGACCTGAAGGTCAAATTGCAGGTCTCAGAACTTTCGTGTGCAAACTGTGTTTCACAGAAGAGGGTATGATGTGGGAGTGTGACAATAAATTTGTATATCGCGGAGGTTCGGGTGCTGATTGCAGGTCACAGAACAATGGAAGTGCAATATAGAGCCTGCCTTCCCGGGATTCCGCAATCTGAAAAGTGGCTAGGAATGGAATGGCTAGCGGTCGGTCAAAGTCACAATATAAAAGAACGAGCACAAATGTGAACCTTTGATTCTGCCAATGCGTGCATTGAGACATTTTTGGAAAAACGACTAAGTAACCAGAAAGAGAGAGTAAAGGGGAAAAAGAAACAAGAATTTGGTTAAGTATAAAAGAGGGAAAAGAAGGTCCAATATATTCAAATCTGCAATAGATATTCCATTTCCTGGCAAGATATTTTCTGTATGTTTTTGGAGAAGTTGTATACATATTGCATATACTTGGAAAGAAGTATGAAGGTAGCGGGCACATGAAACAACAACTAGAAATTGAAAATTTCCTGAACCCGTGAACTCGACGATCTGCGAAAGAGATGTCAAGAAATGGTCAAGTGTGGAAAGCAGTCAGATGAGCTTCAAAATAGGGTGACAAGGGTTCCCGAGGAGACGTAAGGCCCCGACTGTCAAATTGTATGTATCGAAACATTTCAGTGCAAAATGTGTAACATGAAAGAGGGGATGATGTGGGAGTCCAGCAGTAAATCTGCACATCACAGAAGCCAGAGTGTTGTTTGCAGGTCACAGAAAAATGAAAGTACAATTTAGAGAAAGCGGAAGCGCTTGGTCGAAATCACGATATAAAATCATGGATAAAAATGAGAATGCATGAATCCGCCAACCCACGCATCAAGAAATTTTCAGAAAAATGACTAAGTAACCAGAAAGAGAAACTACAGGGGATAAAAGAGTGGGAAAATAGAAAGGTAGAGGGCAATTTTCGTAAGCGGGAATTGGTTTCAAACAAGCCCCATTGTTGCAAAACCATCATTTTATAGTAATTATGAGAAAATTCTTTGTTAAAGATTAGATTTTATTGCAACTTGTGGGAGCAATTGTGTTCTTGATACATTCTTCCATGACTTTAACATATTAAATTAAGTATTAAACTTCTTGCATGATGGGTTGTTAGCATTAAAGCTTAATAATTGCATGTCTAGAAACAAGAATGACGATCTTGAATTTTAATATTGTAGTTGATTTCATAGGCCCATTTGACTACATCCACCATATATCACTTTTTTTTTCCCTTTTATTAATTCACGAAGAAGAAATTTGGTAATTTCATTAATAAAGTAAAAAATGCTCAAATAGAGGCCAGGGGATGGACAACTAATAAAATGTTCCCTTTCGGACTAAAGGAATCAAGCAAGAGAAAGGGAAATAAGAAATCGTTTTCTTAGCAAGGCTAAGATGAAAATGAAATTTCTATGGTGGGGCCCGGACTGCAACATTGTGATTTGGTCTTGCTATGTTCTATCTACATTACGAATATAATTGAACGTTGGTTTGAAACTGTCTGAAATTCATTTTTGTTTCGATAAAATCCTGATGGATTGACATAATGCATTGTCATATAATTGTTAAATGCTCCATTTTAGATCAAATTACTTAAGCAAATACAATATCTAAGAACTACGAGACTATCAAACCATGCCAATGAGAAGAGGTGTTAAATTCAGAAAAGAAGCAACAACCAAGACTCCAAGGAATTTTTTTTAATAGTAAATCCATTAAAAAAAAAGAATACCGGGCATTGTATATCTATCCATGGAAATTGGATCGAGTTCTTTGGGCCAAAACATTGAACGTATTTTCCATAAACATAGGCATAGGATCTGCAACATGCAGAAGCCATCGAGATGCTCTTCAACATGCATAAAAAACTGATTACCATGTTTTTTTTTAGGAAATCCTTGCAGTCTTCTCCTCAAGGGGTCAATGTTCGGTGCCCCGATCTCAATATCCTGCGGAAGACTTGAAGCGACAAAGAAACAAGAGAGTGGTTCCGCAGTGGAATAAATCCTTGGCCTGAAGCAGATGAACAACAGTCCTACAGTAAAATTGATAGTTTTCACAAGCTTCCCGTGAGGAAGAAGACGAAAAACGTTGTAGGGAAAACAGAAGAGCCCGAAATTAAAAGTTAGGACACACTAAGAAACCACCTCCTCACAGTCGAAAACTTCAGGGACACAGGTTGCATGAGCAATTCTAAAGGCCCAAACTAGTCCATTATGGGCAGAAAGGAGATGAGTAGTAGGAATATGCCTTGCACCGGTGGGAGTTCTGGTCCTCATCCCCTAAGATGTTAATTGTATATCTAGAGAATAGGAGAGTGGTCCTGTAATTTTATAATTTTTTGGCTTGAAATATATCTCTGGGAGCATCAATAGATCATTTCCTTATAGTGAAACACTTTCACCCAGAATAGACTAATTTGGACCTCTGGAATTCCTACTTTTAAGCTGCAAAGCGACTATTGTGTTCAACATTGGTTTCTTTTCTGAAACCCCTTCTTTTGGTGTTTCCAGGGCCGCCATCGCCAAGACGGGAAGTGTCGCCCGTTATGGTTGATTTCAATTTGGGTGCAAGAGTGGGAACAACATCTACATTGCCATCATCCATTGCCATATCATCGTCCATCATATCATCTTCTTTCATCTTGAAATCGATCGCATCAACCTCTACGCCAACCATCAATGTAGGCAGGTAGGTTGTCTGAGCAGGCAGGGTTGCCTTGGAATTATTTGGCTTGAAATATATCTCTCGGTGCACCAAGGGACCATCTCCTTTTTATCTCTTGGGCGGAGGGAGATGAGTAGTAAGAATATGCCCTGGAATAATGGAACCTCTGGCCATCATGCTCGAAGGTGTTTACTCTATCTGGACAGAACTGCTGCCATAAGTTAACGAGAATTTCTGTTTTCTCCAGATGATGTTTGAAATGAAAATTGGGGAGGGATAATATAACCCTTCACAAATGTTGGTTTAATGCGTATCAATGGAAGATCTCCTCAAGCCTTTCGCTGATCAATGAAAATCTCCAGGGTTTGTGCGTAATGAGCAGTTACCATTAAAGCTTACTGATTGCATATTTAGAAAAAAGTGCAAAGGTGGCGGTGACGACGAAGAGCAATTAAGAATTAGAGATTTCGTAAAGGTGCCAACCGGCCAACGCACGAAAGAGATTGCATCATGCTTGAAATGAATACTTAGAAAGGATAACACTCTTCTCCACAAATCTTGGTTTAATTCGTATTAATGACAAATCTTCTCCGGCCTTCCGGACAGTAATGATAATCTTAACGGTTCCTGCACGATGATCTACTAGCATTAAGGATTAATAATTGCATATCTATAAAGTAGTACGAAGGTGTTGGGGATGGTGAATAGAGACTAGGAATTGTACATTTCGTCCACCCGCCAACCCGTGAAACAGATTCCAAGAAATGGCCAAGTATGGAAAGCGATCGGGCGGGCTTCAAAAATAGGGTCACAATATATACTCAGGAGATGTGAGGGGATGATGGTCAAATTGTATGTCACAATGACATATTTCGGCCATTAATTTGTATATCGCGGAATTTCGGGTGCTGTTTGTAGGTAGCGGAACAATGGAAGCGCAATGTTCAGCAAGCCTGGCCAGGAACTGGCGATGGTAATAGTGGCCAAGTATGCAATGTGAAAGCGGTTGGTCAAACTCATGATATAAAATCATTAGACATACTCAGAACATGAAATATTGACGGGCTTGAAAACAGGGCCACAAGCTCTACTCAGGAGATGTGAGGGACCGATGGTCAAATTGTATCTACCCCAACTGTTGAATGAAAAATGTGTAACATGGAACAAGAGACAATGACGGATTTTGAGGGTCAATTTGTATATTGCGGAACTTCGGGTGTTGTATATAAAAGCACGAGACATTCGAAAAAAGGACACATTTGGAAAAAGGACCAAGTAAATAGAAAGTGAAAGCAAACTAGATAAAGGGGAATTTGTTTACTAATTTGTAGATCACAGAAGTCCAGGTGCTATTTGCAGGTGATGGAACAATGGAAACACAATGTTGAACTTGCCTATTCGGGAACCCACGATCCAAAAAGTTTGTTCAATATGAAATGACAAAGCGGTCGGTTGGGCTGGTGATATAAAAATAACAGTGGAAATCTTAAGACGTGAATCTGCCAACTCCCGCACCTAGACATTTTCCGAAAAAATAGTAAGTAACCAGAAAGGGAAAGCAGAGGGCAAAAAGAAAGGGGATGACAATTTTCAGAAGCGGGAATTGGTGTAAGAAAGCCCCATTGATGGTCTTAATAGTAGTTATGAAGTGCATTAAACATGTGAACATGTTCTTCAATCAAGGAATAGATAAAGCGAGCCATGCTTATAGTTTCCAAGATCTGTTTGTATAAGAGAAGCGTCGAAAAGCTACAAGAAAATCAATTTTGGGATGTTTAAGTAAAGTTATTGTATTGTCAGCTTCACTGCAAGTATAACAACGACAAATTTTAATTTTAATGTCCTCTCATTGATATGATAGTTCCATTGGACTTCGCATAGTATATATCCGTTTATTTCAAATTATTCCAAGAGATGAATTTTTCTAAGTTCATCGATAAAGGAAAAGTGCTAAAACGAGCCACATATTACATTTGCGTCACATAGCTTATATTAAAAGGCAAAGCATGTTCTGTATAGTCTTTAAGATCATAGAAAAACTGCCAAGACCCTGAATGTATTATTAATTTTCCAGAACGAAGCATACAACCAAGAACCAAGTAAACACCAAATGTATTGAAAGTTGAGGCAGAAGGCAACACATGAACAAAAAAGGCGTCAAGCAAGATCCCCCAAGGTTCCATAGAGCAATACACATCGACCTTTGCATCAAACAATTTGATATATATATATATATATATATATATATATATATATATATATAAACAGACGTGGCATTGGTTTTCTCTTACATCTGGTATATGTTCACACGAGAAAATAATTGGGGCCATGGGATATGAACAAAAGTTTTCCAAACACAAGACAACACAAAACCAGTGGAGCTTCACCATTGTACCCTAACTATAACCAGACCTCAAAACGGGGAACAAAAAAGTTGTTGATTACTATTTTACCATTAAGCAAGATCACTATGGACATTTTCTTCTGATAGTGCCATGGTCTATCACTACCAGTTTTAACAATGCCAAATGTCCAATATTATTGGAAATGCCTGATGGTTTTGCCCAAAGGAGCAAGCTATTTCGATGGTTCAAAGGATGGGCCTGAGTTATTTACAGTTGGATACTTTTTATGGGGTTTGTGCTCATGCTTCCCATTTCTGGACTGAACAATGTTATGCGCGTGTACATCACCAACAACTGCACCTGCCTGCATGAATTCCAATTCTCGAAATCCCCAATCTCTATAGTGAGTTCTGAAAATCTCAAGCTCATGTTTCAATCCATGCCGAATCCTCTTTTTTTTTCAATTAGGGCATCGAGAAAATGCAGATACCATACTTTTTTTGGAGACCAACTTTTTTTTTTATTTGGGTACCCCCCAAAAATGCAGAAATCCTTCCATGGCTATATAGTTGGAAAACAATTATCCAATTTGGGCACCCAAAAATGTTCAGACTCCTCCAACAAAGACACAACCAGGCACCATTTTTTTTTTTCAGTTGCACACCCCAACAAATATGCAAAATTCTTACTGGGAAATGCAAAAAAAATTTGAAAATAACAACATCGATTGCATTTGTAGTTAGATTCTCCTTGTTGTTTCAAGTGCACAAGAAGAGACAAAATATCTGGAAAGAGAATTTTACAGCTATAGATGTAAACTCCGAAGTAATCGAGTCTGACGAATGTTCATCTGGGCGTTGAAGAAAAATTACAGACACACATGAGATTTTTTCGTTTCCTGCCAAAGCTTGATATGATTTTTTTTTTTTTTTTTTCCA
>JASDQU010243277.1:109878-120936 GCA_032191745.1 Picea mariana | reverse complement strand
TTTTATATCGCGGAATCTCTAAAGCCATAGGTGCAATCTTGAACCCGCTAGCCCGGGAACTCGCGATCGACAAAGTGGGTAAGTATGGAATAAGGTAGAAGCATGACCATAAATGTGAACGCGTGAGTCCGCCAACTCGCGCACCCAGGCATTCTCAGAAATACGACTAAGCAAAGCAACCAGAAAGCAAAAGTAGACGAGAAAAGTTAAGTATAGAAGAGGGAAAAAAAGGGATAATAGAAAATGGAAATATTAGAAATGGGGAGGGCAATGTTTGGAAGCGAGAAGTCTCAACAAAGGCCCATTGTTGCCAAATCATCATTTTCTAGTCCAATATTATATGCCCCCACCCGTTTTGTATGTTTAATTTACTAGCACAGTTGGTATACCTTTTCGAATATTGTACCACATGCCCCTATGTTGTGGCATATAAGAATTCATCTTCCTGTCCAACCAATCTGTTTCTTTCAAAGTAGCAACGCCGAACATACAATGGACAGGAAGGCAAGTTAGTATGCAAAAAGACATGTAAAAGAAAGAAATACAGTTCTATTTATTTCAATGTAGTAGCAAAGAGAATACAATTCACATGAGAGTAAGCAGAAATATACGTAGTATATACATACAGTAAAAAAAGGTGCAAAGCAGTAGAACAAGTAGAACAAATACACAGACAATAAATGAAATACTAAAAACTGGAATATGAAATAAGAGTACATGTATGCACCTCTGTAACTCCTCTACTACATTCACGCCAAAGAGTCCATCGTCCTCTATAACCACTCTATTTATTTAAATGTAGCAATGCAGGAAAAATACAATGGACATGAAGGAAGTTAGTATGCATGAAGACATGTAAAAAATAAATAAACAGAGTTCGATTTTTTTCAATGTAGTGGCACAGGAAATACAAAGGACATGAAGGTAAGTTATAATGTAGGAAGGTACGCAATATCTACACACAATAAACTAGGTAAACACATATACAGACAATAAATGAAATACAAAACAACAGAATATGAAATAACAGTACAAGCATGTACCTTTCTATCTCCTCATCCACCGCTGCAGTTAAGACTCCTTCGTTTTCTCCAACTATTCTGTTTGTTTGAATGTGGGAACACACAAAATACAATGAACATGAATGGAAGCTGGTATGCAGTGGAGAACAAGTAATATGTACATACACTAAATGAGAATCAACGAATATAAAAAAAGATAGTTAGAAACATGAACCTTTGCTTTTCTCCATCCATAGTTGTAAATATATAAAGTTTTTTCCTACCCAAAATATATTACAAGCCACCAAATATTAAGAAATTGCATGACCATAACTAAATGATTTTGGTTTTCTGTTTTAAAGTATCCATATATGCTTCCAGACATGGAAATATAATTTTGCAGTATCTTTCGTGTACATATCATATTTCAAGTACAAGACAAATTGTATCGTGGTCACACCAGTCTGTGTAGAGGATAAAGAGGCTGTATTGTGATATGGGAACATTTCACCATATATGGTTAATAAGTGCATTTTGCACATGTTTTATCTTAACAAAAAGACAATGGATATTGTAATTGCACATGTAGTTGTCCAATTATTTCTTATGCCACTATTTTGTATCATGTCAACACTGAAGTATCAACAAAATTTTACAACAGAACATGCGGGCATGAAACATGCACCAAATCTCGACTTCGCCAGACACGGAAAACAACAGAACCGCAGGTCCACTCGCGGGTGCAGAACATGAACACCGCAAAGCGCCAAAAAAAAAAAACCAGCTCCAATTGTTGGCGCAGGACCCCAACCCTACAAAGCCGAAGTAAACAAAAGAAAACAACAAGCAAAAAACCAACGAGAAAGCATGAACAAGCCCAACTGCAGCCCCAGGGTCCCAAACTCGTAAACTTGAGCCAAACAACAACAAGCAACAACCAACAAACCAATGAACCAACGAACAAGCAACAACCACCAAACCAATAAACAACATATGTATCTCCAATGATTACCAAACTTTAGCCGAAGCACAGAAGGAACCGAAAACATATGATGAGCATGCCAGTAGAAATAAGCAAACATTCTTACTTGCAAACTGCAAACACTGAACATCAAAGAACGAATAGAAAATGAAATTATGGCATCCAAAATTACTCCAAAACAATGAACGATAGAAGCGCAGGTTGAATTGTGGGTGCAACACCTGGAGCCCGCAAAGTAAAAAAAAACAGATCCAACTGCGAATGTAGGACCCCAACCCTGCAAATTTGAAGTAAACAAAAGAAAGCAACAAGCACCAACAGGTCCAATCGCAAGCGCAGGTCCCCAACCTTGAAAAGTTGAACCAAACAACAACAAGCAACAATTGACGAACCAACGAACAAGAAGCACCCACCAAACCAGTAAACAATGTATGTAGCTTCAACGATGACCAATTGCATTCCAAGCCTAGAAGAAGTATGAAACATACAATGCCTATTCAATTGGCGGTGCACAACAATATTGTCCAGATTCACTGCAACATTGTATGAAAAATTTCGAGGAAAAATGTACTCCGAGAAGTCTGTTTAGGTAAACATTTAAGGCTATCAAGCTATCTAAGGGCCTCGGGGTATGCAAACATTTAAGCTATCAGGCCTGTTTCAGAACCTCACACTATGTAAACATTTAAGCTGTCAGCCATATTCAAGCACCTCAAAAAAAGTGTCAATGATCTAAACCTTTGGTATGTAAACATTTCAATACAAATACAAAGGACTAATAATAATAATAAAACTCAGAAAGACCGTATATGATCAAAAACTTTGAATATGCTAACATATCAAACATTGGGAATAACGAAGCTGGCAATAAGACCTCCAATCTGTTATCCAATCAGATCATGACATATATGGTATTTTTTATTATATAAAAATCAATGTTATTAGTTCCCTAGTTCCAACAATAGATATTATGCAAATATTTTTAGTCAAAGGACAAACTAATATGAAGTCAATGAATTATTGATCGCTATAGTCCCTCTACACCTTTGACAGGGACTAATAAAGATCTTCCTACTTTCTAAGTAGTTGTTTGTTGTTATATATCTATAAATTTAATGTTTGTTGTTATATATCTATAAATTTAATGTTCCAGTGATGGCCATGAACTGTTGTAAAAGCATTTGATTCCTAATAATCATTTTATTCCTCATATTACAATTATATAGATTTTTAATGTTTAATCACAATGATAACCTTTATGGATGAAGAACTAAGAGAAGGTATCGTTCATTATTATGCTAATTATTGATAATGATGATGATTGTTGACATTATTAAGACTAATTTTGATTTATTAGAGTTAAAATATATAATAAATTAGAATTGCTTTGATATTTTGTTTCTATGATAAAAAAGATTGGAGAGATAAATATCTTTAGTTTTAATGAGTTGACATGTTATGGAGATCATAGTTTTAGGAATATTTTGAAATTGAGATTTGATTTGAGCATATGCAAGAGATTTGAAAAGAAAGTGTTTTTTATCCTCCACCCTATTAGTATCACAAAGATGACAAATTATTTCATCCCGTGACATTTTAATATTTGTCCAATGCCTGGTTTCACTATGAAGCTTGTGAGAGTTTATTCTTATTTTAGCAATGTTGTTTTTCTTCTTTAGGCTAGTTATAGAAGAAAGGTACTTTTGATCTTCTACATTTGGGTCAAATATCTCTTTATAGTACATCTATTTTCTCTTATTCTCAATTTCTTCGTTGCATTGCAATTTCTCTTTAATTTTAGATGTGATAATATTTGTGATGGTATCAATATTCTGTAGAGTGGACTCATCTTCTATTCTCCAATGGTTTAGCCAAGAATTAGAATCTTTATGTCATCCTCTCCTAACTCACGAGTGACTTTGACTAGAATTTGAAGCAATGCTAAGAAGCCTCTTGACTTTCATTTTGGTTAACATGTGCTTGTACTTTAGGTACCTAATCATAGTCACACTCTCAATGGGTGGAAGACCAACTTCTAAGAGGAGGATTAGATCAATTGTACTATAAAATGTTTTTGGATTTGCTTGATTTTCCTCCAAGATTCTCTAGAGATACTGTAGTCTCAAACTTCACACCCATATGGAGAGGGTGTATTGTAAAATGATTTTGGATTTGCTCAATTTTCCTCCAAGATTCTATATAGATGGTATAGCCCCAAACTCCACATCATTATAATATCAATGGAGTAACAACTAACCTAAAGAGGAGTTTATTTTTTTCATAGAACCAAAAATATGTTGATTTATAATGTTCTCAAGAAGAAAATACATTTTACATCTTTCATTAATCCATTTTTCAATAATATAGTTCCAATTAAGCTTATGATGAAGGTCAACTCCAAGAAACTTGTATGAGCTAACTTCCTCTAAGTTGTTGTTGTCATACACAAAATTAACATAATTGACCTTCTTGGATTTGATTATCATAGCCTTTGTCTTATTAGTATTTACAAGCATACAAATGATACAACATAATATTTGAGAATTCTTAGTTCATTRTCAAGTTCAAAGGGGCACATCACCAAAAGAATAATATTCTCAGTGTAAAGAAGAAGGATRATGWTTGTTCTAKCAAAAGTAGTGCCACCACGACTTSCTTCTTCTAACCGTGCCCCTAATTTTTCAATATAAATGTCAAAAAAGGTAGAGGACAAGGGAAAACCTTGCTTAACCCCTATGTTACCATTAATTTCCTTTTAACAACCCTCATTAGTCCCAAAATTAGTGATAACTTTCTCATATAGCCTTATCACATCATCTCTCAACTCAAAATGAACCTTTAACCCTTCTAATCTATTCTAAAGGTTATTTCTAGGCATTGTATTAGGAGATTCCCTAAAGAAAACAACACAACTTGAGAGATTGATTTTATTATTTCAACATTTCTTTGTGGTAATCCTAAGAGTAAGTAAGTGGTCCATGGTTCAATGATAACTTCTAAAATCAAAATGGACTTTGACACTTTTTCCTTAACTTTCTAACCATATGCTAATCTTATTTTCTAGAATAATTCCATATAACTTGGCTAGAAGAGGACTAATAATAAGGGTCCTATAATTTTAAGGGTTATTTTTGTCACCACTTTTAAAAATAAGAACAATGAGGCTTTGATTCCATGGTTTAAGGAAACCCTACTTGATTGCCATATTGAAAAGCTTATGAATGTGAGAGAAAAGAACAATACCTCCAATTTTTAGGATTTTCACTTGATAACCTTGGATGCTCTTATCTTTCCCTTTTGTTAGTCATGTAACCCCAAACTCAATGTCCTTCAAATTAAAAACCTCTTAATTTATAATAAGGGCTTGCTCAATGTTATTCAAAACATTAGGGGTTTTATAAAACTTTTTAAGGTATGAATTCCAAACCCTCATAACAATGATATAATTTTCTTTAGTTTTTCAAGATAGAATTTGCCTCCATAATTTTTTTGGATCAAATTTAGAAAGGTATAAAAACTTCTCTTGATTTTTATTTATGTAATATCTATTTTTTTGTTTGTTTGTTAGAAATTCTCGTCACTTGCGGGGCCATCATTTCAACTAGTGGCTAAGAAACCACAACCTGGGGATCACACCTGGCCTTGGCCACACCAACCCTTAACATGGATGAATTTTTGAGTGTCACCTCCTGACTAAATACACTATAAGGGAATTGAAATTGGGTCGCCTAGAAAACGAAACACACACCTTAATTGGTTGAGCCAATGAGAATTGATGATTTAAATTTGAAGGACATGGGGGTGGACTTTGATCCACTTATCTACGCATGGGTCACAATATCTTTTAATATAATATCTCTGGGTGCAACCACATCTTCGACCACTACCTCAAAGTTCCCCCGTGGCTTTAGGTTAGGCCCTCATGGGAATTGAACCTTTCCCAACGGTGAAAAACTCCTCGCTTTCACCATTCGATCCAACCCCTTTGGGCATGTAATATCTATTTTTTATTTAACTAAAGTTTTGTAATTATTTATCTTGATAGCCTTTAGGGAATCATTAGAAGCTTCCATAATGTATTCTCTAGCCATATTACAGTCTTTGTCATACCAAGGTTTGGCCATTGCATTGTTATCAACATTGACATTACGACGATATCCATTACTAGACTACCATAATTTATTATAATGTTTTATTAATGACTATTGTCATAATTAATGATGGTTTAAGAAGGATTATCATCTTTGATTTATAATCAATTGTCACTACAACATGAGCCCAAAATTTTGACTATTGTTTTAATTGATATTTTGTGGGTGCGAGTTTTGGTCAAAAGCATATCCCATTTTCAACTTATCTCTTGACCTTATGTCAACTCATATATCGACATATTTTTCAACTTAAATATTACCAATCAATATTAGGGCCAAAATATGAGTTGGTAAGGTGATTGATATTATGGTTGATATGTCAGTTGATAGATAGGTCGATACGAGGGTTGAATTGTCAATGGAAATATGTGTTGTTATAAGTGTCAAACATAATGAAACATAGGTCAATTTTTTTTCTTTTCATGTGACAATTTCTTATTTTCCACAAGAACTAGTAGCATTGTATTAATATATAAAAGGTTGTGGCCAAACCATTAAGCAAAAGGGTACAAATTTTCTAAAAGTTTGTAGCAAAGGAATCAAAATTTCTAGTTCTATAAAAAAAGAAACTACATAATGGATATTACATCTATTGTTTACTTGTTTTCTATGATATCTGCAACTACAAAGTATTACAAACTAGCCACGCAAAAAGATGAACTAACAATACATGAAAACTTGAGCTAATTAGGTGAAATCATGCCCATTGTGAGCTTCCTCCACGGTTTCTTCTTCATTCTACCGAGACCCAAGTGCAAGTTGAATTGGAGCTTCTTCTTCATGTCCTTCTTGAACCTACTAAACAAAAATATCTTCCATATATTATTCCTTAATTAAACCAATGGAGTCAAAGGGTCAATCTACAAGAGATTGAGTACTGCAAGCCAAACCAAAATAATTTTATAATGCATGTCCAAATCTTTAGCTAATTTCCTTAACCTTTGATTCCATGATTCAATGCTCATTTCTAGTGTTGAATTTATGGCTGTTCGTGCTTCGAGTTGACTACCCATGCTCTAATTTAAGTGACAAATTGCATGTTGGAGAGAATCATATTACTGGAAAGAGACTCTAGTATCTTTTGCAAATCCAAATCACCACAATACATGCAATTTCTAAGATGATTGTGCTCAACCATGATCACACTGAGTTGAATGAATATAAAATTGTCCACACTTCCAAGGTTGCTAAGGTCACCTTGAAAATTACTAAACCCTTCAAGTAAAGAGCCAACCACTTGCCATAGAGCCAAGACTGTTGCAATTAAAATTGAAGAAAACAAGCCCTCCAAATGGTGGACCAACCAAACAAGCCACGACACCAATATTACTAAACTTTCCACTGAAGATTCCAAGCTCGAACCTAAACGACGAGCAAATTGAAAACATAACAGTGAAAAATCCAACCATCACGTGGGCCTGAAGATGAATTATCCCACCTGCACAATAACTCACCATCCTTTGAACATTATTACTCCAACCTCGACTACATAGGATGAAGTGTGGGATAAGTACAAGGATAAGTGGCGGGTTAAAGGTGAAACCCTCTTCAATTCACTCCTAGTGCCAATTGTCCTTTAATTGATCTTGTGTGTTGAGTGTTAACTTGATCCTTAAGTTGGTTTTCATGGAATAAGATAATTGATGGGGTCACCCCTATTTTTTGACAATGCTCCTTTATCTAAAAGAACCACTTTATTCGCCATATCATTCTCTTGGGTATTGCAAGACCAAAGAATACATAGGAATTCAATAGTTTCAATGTGTGGAATGTTCTCTTTGATTCTTGTAATAATTCTAGAGAGGAAAGATTAATGTTTGTAGCTTACCTTTCTCACTTTTCCGACGATGAGTGAAGAATTGCCAAAGATCAAGACATTCTTAAGTTCCAGAGCTTGGAGCATGATTAATGCTTAATATAGAGCAAAATCCTCATCTTGGTTATTTGTCACCGTTCCTAATCCCCATGTTGAGGAAAAGGTATGGAAATCATTACTCAAACATTTTCATATCTTGCCGGGCTAAGACAAGATAGTTGGGAATGTCACCCGGGGTTTATAACCTAAAAAAAATCTCTTAATCCACGAGTATTAATTAAAAAGGACCAAGGTTGGTTTTTATGTGTTGTATATATCAATTAAAAAGAAGTAAACTTAAACAAAGTTACATGAATGTGTACAAAAATTATACAATGTATACATGGAAATCAAAGTAAAAGAATGAACCAGATCATTAAAACACATGTGTGAGATTGAAACATTAATCTGATTTTTCATTTATTTCATTCTGAGATACAAAACTGAGTTCTCTCTACAAACCCCTGTGAGGGCAGGGACCAAAATCAAATTTAGAAGCCTTCGATGGGAAACATACAAAAACACTCTGAGAATCAAGAAGGAAACCAAAGCTAAAGATCTAGATCAGCCTGCCACAAAATGTTGTCACTTGACTCTGCAAGATATTCTTTATCAGTCATGAAACTCAAYTCATGCACAAACAAAAATACACARACTATCAAAGATAAATCATACACCTTTAATGCTGACATATGTGATTCGATTTGAATCCTACTGCCTTCAATAAGACCGTGTTGTCATCAAGAGGATTAAGATTTCTAGTAAACTCAAAATGAATGAAAGTTGAAAATATCTCACTAGTATAGATCAAACCTTATGGTTGTAGTTCTCCTTCTATTCTCTCCTCTTGTCTCTTCATCTCATTGAGCTTTTATTCCTTTTCAATAAGTTAGGGTCGTTCAACTACCTTTCTTTAGTTAAGTCAAATTAACTTAACTAATTAGTTTGAGACAAATAAATAATAATAATATATAAATAAGGGTCTTAAATAATAAGGTGGGCCCCCTTGTGACTCCCATTTATTTCCTTTTACAATAACAAATATCCAAATCATTCAATTCAAAAATATCTCCTTGTAACTCTGGCTTCATATATATATATACTCAAATAATAAATATTAGCAAAATGTAATATAATCATGTCCTAAAAAATAACATCATATCCAAGCTGTCCAATAAAAAATGTTCAAATGAATGTTGCTGTCCGAAACAATGTCAAAATATATGCTTGCTGTCTAAAACTTTATCAAAATAAAAACACTATCTTCAACATATAAAACAACCTTAATCATTGAAATAAAAGAAAGAAAGAAAGAAGGAGGGGCTTTGCGGCTGGGGGAAACCCTATCCACATGCACTCTCTTCGCGTAGCTCTCATACGAGAGGTCTTCTCATCCCATCACAGTCATCTAATCCCGATCGTTTTCTGGCGTGGTGTCTCTCTCATTTTATTTTGCTTCTTTCTCACGTTTGGATTCTCTAGGATCCTCACAAGGCACATTGTTTCCCGGCTGTGGGCTTCCCTACTATGCTGCTATCTCTCGACTGGACTCTCTAGATTCCCCTCACGGCGGGTTGTCTCCTGGTGGTGATGGTTTCTCTCCGACTTGATGCGGGCTCGGATGGCAGCCGATCCCTTCCTCTTGTGTGGCTAGGGCTTGTTATAGTCGTCGATCACACCCTATTCTTGCATGGTAGATCCGTGGAGGCTAATTTGGGTATGGATTTAGTTCTGGCAATGAGTTGCAGTCTGATTTTTTGTATGCTCTTGCGAGGATGGGCGTCTCGTGGTGGCTTGCTCTAGGTGTGTATCTGGATCTGTTTCTGTGTTGCAGTCCAAAATTTTGGGTGCTCTTGTGAGGGTGATGCCTAGGTTTTTCTCAGATCTGTTTCTCCTTGAGAGATCCATGCATTTTATGCTCCATTATTCGGTTAATCCCTCTGGTTTCTTTGGCTTGTTCAAGGTTTGATGTTTGCTCATATCTAGCTCCTGTTGGGGCATGTTGATGTTTTTCTCTTTTTGGCAGGGGTAGTGCCATAAATTTGAGGTCCTATCCTTGGGCATGCGATGCAACTTCATCACTTTGAGGTCCTTGAATTGGGCGTGCATTTCTGGGTTTATTTTGCTGCTGGATGGGGTCTACATCGGCGTGGATTCCCTCTAGTTATGCCATGGTGATTCATTCCTCTCTGACCTGGTCCTTCCGATCTCCATGGTTTGTTTGGATTTTCTGTTTTGGAGTATTTTTCTTTGACAAGCTCTCTTGTACTGAGTTTTCGACCATTTAGGGGCTTCTATCAACTCCTATATTTTCTTCTTTTTGGCTTTCCAACCAGTTATTTTGTGTCCCTCTGGGATTTTTTTCCCAGTTTTGGGCGGTGTTGTTAGCACCTACAAAATGTAATTTGGTTCTCTTTTGATGAAGAGAATTACGCTTTTTTTCCGAGGAAAAAAAAACAACCTTAATCATCATCAAAATCCATATTTATTATGTGAGGCATTAGGCCTCTTCTCACTGCTATCCCCTTTTGATTTTTCCGTGATAGCCTTTGGTTGGTTAGAGCCTCTAGGATGAACTGCACTAATAACATGAGAACAATCATCTTTAAGATGAAGGCAAGAGGAGAAGGATTTAGTATATTCCTTGGATGAGTCAAAGGGGGTAGCTATTCTTTTTCCCTTGTCCCGCATAGGCTCGGGTACATCTGTTTTTAATCTTTTACTGGCATGCGATGACTGCACAAGTGAGAAAACATGGTCAACTTGGGAAACTTGATTTTTTGGTGGTGGAGGGGGTAATGGCAATGATGCAGTGGGCCAACCATGGTGGTGAACAATAGGTTGGTGGAAAATCTCTTGCCAACCATCATTGGTAGGCGGTTCTGGTCACATTGATACATGAGGAGGGACTAGAATGTTGAAAAAATTATGGCTGGGCTGAAAAGGAGGTCTTATAGGTCGAGGCTGCAAAATTCCTTGGCCAACCAAGTTGAAGAAACCAGCTTGGAAAAGTTGATTTATCTCTTGAGGATCAACATCAAAGTGTATAGAGATCTGTGGCCTTATATG
>JASDQU010243277.1:79786-92819 GCA_032191745.1 Picea mariana | reverse complement strand
GTCGTAAATTTTGCATACGATCTTAGTTTTAGGCGTGTGATAGCTCGTTAGAAAGGTATCGTCGAGGAGATTCATTTTGGGGGCTCAATAATGCCTTCAACTATTGTTGAGAACCTTAATCTCGAAAAACCTTCATTTGGGCCCTCAAAATGGCCTCGGAAGTTAAAAACTGCTAAAAATAGTAAATTGCCAAAATTGTCAGAAAACTGTTTTGAGCCAGCCGGAAAAGGTGGGTGGCCAATGATATCCACCTGGATCAATCCTCCCTCCTTAGGAAGCAATGGTCTCCATTGCGTTGAGTTCCCGGGGGAGAGGGAAAAGTGTCTGTTGAATCTGCATCTCGGTGAGCTGCTTGCCTTGCTGGAGACGTTGCACTGCTCAGTTTTTGGAAGTCGATCAAGAACCTGTTGAGGCTGAGGCTGTTCAACAAGTTGGGCTACATGAGAGGACGGTGTGCAGAAGGAATCTTTGCTCTTTATTGCAACCTTTTCGACCTGCTTATGTTGGATAGAAGGTGCTTGGGGTGAGGTTGTAGTAGTTCCAATGTCCTTTTGTTCCCCTTTTGAACAGATTGTGAAGAAGTTGAATTTTGCAGTATGAGATTCTACCTTGCGGCACTTTTTTGGTGGAATAGTAGTTGGAACTACCTCTGGTATTCTATAGAGATGCCCCCCAAAGTAACAATGACAATGCGGGGTCAAGACTCATAAACAACATGGCGCTTCCACATATATGGTTGGCCCAAGAGAACATCACAGACATCCAGTGGGGTAGCATCACATAATACCTCATCCTTGAAGGGCTGGATACCGTATGACAATCGACACTACTGGCTGACACAAAGATCTCGTCCTTGGCGAAGCCACCCGATGTTGTATGGTTGCGGGTGTGGTGTTGTCGACAATCCCAATTGTTTGACGACCTCTATTGGGATGAGGTTCTTCTGGCTTCCACTATCAACAATAAAATGTAGCGGGGTCGCCTTCACCCACATCTATGAATGAAAAAGGTGCTCCCCCTCTTCAGGATCTGTTGGTTCTTCAGGTTGAATTGTTGCGGTCACGACAATAGCAGTGGGGTCTGCGTCAATGATCTGTCCTTTACCAGTATTTTCAGAATCAGATTCTGAATCAAAGTTCGACTCCTTGTCTTTTATCTCGGCCACCAATGACTGTTTTGAGCGACATTCATCGGTGTTGTGCCAAGGGATTTTATGGAAATTGCACCATTTTCCAGTGTCATTCTTTGTCTTTCCATGACCCTTATTTTCCTGTGTCTTGGACTGGTTTTTGGGAGACTGTTTGTTAGGGTCATTTTTTTCATACTTTGGTTGTTGTGGATTTGCATACCTAAACTCCCATTTATTCTGGTGCTTAAATTTCTGCTCAATTTTAACAACATATCGATAAGCAACACCGAGCGATGAGATGTCTGGAAAATGCATTTTAGTCTGGATGTATCTATGTAGATCCCCACAGTATTTCAGAACCAAATGTCGCTCGGAGTCTTTGATACCCATCTTGGTGCGCAAGGTATGGAAGGTATTGGTGAACTCCAGAACTGCTTGGCCCCTCTCTTACCGCAGTGTGGTCCTCATGTACTGGTTCTCATAGTTGCCAACAGGGTAATACAGTTCTTTTACCGCATCCACAAAAAAATCCCAAGTGGTATCGGCCCCATATATTCCAGACTCCTCTGTGGAACTTTGCTCCCAGTAAGTTTCCCACCAATGTTTGACATGAGAGAGAGCTTTAAGGAGTGCAAAGGTGATCTTTTCTTTGTCGAAAAAATTGTGAACAGAGAAATAACCTTCTAGCAAAGTTAACCATTTTTCTAGGGCTTCTGCATCTATCTGTCCTTCAAATACAAGAATATCAAAATTAACTTGTACCTTGAAAGACAAGATGCCTCCAAAGTGGTCGCTTGATGAAGATTCACCTGATGCTATCGGTAGGCGTTGAAGGATGTGGGAAAATTTTTCCATCATTTCATCCCTCTGTCGCATGAGAGCTTGCTCAAGCAACAGATTGATAGGATCGTCTGCTCTGTCGTTTTTCTTTTCTTCCACCATTGAGGGTTTCTTGGGTGTGCGAGAGCGATTGTATTCAAGAGAGACTAGCTTGAGACCCAACTTGCTATACTCGGACCTCGTCGGGGACATGCACTGAAAAAAAAACAACCAAGAACAGCCTGCTCTGATACCATTGATCCAGAATATTTTCGACACGAAATGAGATCGGAGATATAATAAATAAATGCACAGAGATATCGCAGATATTCAATAATATAACATAAATGTATCAGAGATGTAACCATAAACACATATATACAATAATACACAATTTCTATTAATGAAAAAAATGTACAGAGACTGTAAAAATACAAAGGGAAAGACTCGCTAGAATGGTGGCAGCTTATCTCTGAGAAGAGATGTGAGAACTACTCGCATTCGCAAGAAGATGATTACAATGAGGCTCTGAAGGTCTTTTTACAATAAGAAGGAATACCAAAAACCCTAGACATCCAAAAACCTAACCCTAGGAGATGAAGCGTCAAAAGTCATGCAGGCCCCGTTTGGGTAAGTGAGTACATCAACTTCCCGAGGTCGTAACTTTTGCATACGATCTTTGTTTTAGGCATGTGATAGTTCATTGGAAATGTATCGTCAAGGAGATTCATTTTGGGGGCTCAATCATGCCTTCAGCTATTATTGAAAACCTTGATCTCGAAACCTTCATTTGGGCCCTCAAAA
The DNA here is from genome assembly GCA_032191745.1 of Picea mariana. Classification (NCBI taxonomy): domain Eukaryota; kingdom Viridiplantae; phylum Streptophyta; class Pinopsida; order Pinales; family Pinaceae; genus Picea; species Picea mariana. The sequence continues at coordinate 90,067 of JASDQU010243277.1, read as the reverse complement.
TGGCCCTGGAAATTAAAAACTACTAAAAATAGTAAATTGTCAAAATTGCTAGAAAATTGTTTTGAGCCAGCCGAAAAAGGTGGGTGGCCACCGATATCCACCTAGATCATTGAATTTTGTATATATCCCTTGACCTTTCATGCATGAGATCGTAAGCCCTACAATCCCAATCATCATGCCCCACAGACTTATAGAACATGCAATACAAATTTGTGGGTGTTTGAACATATTTTTGCATGTAATAACACCTACCAGGGCAATGTCTATTTCTACATACCTCGCACCAGGGCAGGGTGACTTACTTCAAAGGACTCAGAGCTCCAGAGGCCAAGTACTCATGAAATAGGGGATAGTGTTCCTTGCCATGACCCTCTGATTTGCATCTGACACACTAAATGTATTCTCTTTTATCTTTTCCCTTGTCTTTCTTCATATCTTTGACCTGAAGAGACAAACTAGTTAGCTGACTCAGGATTTGACTCATACCTGAGCTGGATTCTCCCATAGGGGTTGATTCTAACTTCATGGCGATCTCCAACGCCTTAGTCTGTGAAACACTCTTCTGTTGCATAAGAGGAACTTTGATGTGTGGTAAGAGAGCAGCAATGAACCATTCCTTTTTCTCCTCGTCTTGGATCTAAAAAATCAAATGGCCTATGAGGGTCTTGAACCTCTGATCAAACTCCCAAACAGGTTCAGCTACTTTCTACTTAATTTCCTTTAGTTTTGTAATGCACTGTGACCTCGACTTGGGTTTTTTGAATTCTGCAATCAGCGTAGTCTTAATCTGGTTCAACATTTTCGGTTGGGTAACTTCTTGGACAAACTTCATGCACCAGCTCAGTGCGCGGTCTCTCAGGGTAGTACTAAATTGAGCTCGTTTAACAGCTTCATCAGTGATATTCTTAATACTCCACACGACTTCATAGAGAAACTAGTGTTGTTCAGGGTCTTCAGATCCATCTCCTCTAAAGGTGGGTAACCTCATCTCATCTACCATAGATCTTCCTAGGTTTCCTATCTAAGTATATGTTGAACTGCTAGTAATAGTACTCTGAGGACTCTGGTGACTCTGACTATTCTGATTGCTTAGTGTTGTTGAATCAACAGGGGGAATAATATTACTTAATTCAATGGTTTGCGCAGTTCCTGAAGTTTTTGGTTCTTCTTGGCGAGGTTCTTCAGTCTTTTCTTCTCTCGGTCCAATAGATCCTAATTTTTCTTCGCTTAGTAGCTCGTCCTCCTCTCCACTATAAAACCCTTCTTCTGGTAGAAGAGGTTCATGATCTTTCTCAAACAAATTTGCCAAAGGAACTTCTCTGAAGGTCCTTCCATTGTGTGTGTGTCCAACCTCTATGTCGTTGTCGCTGTCTAAATTCTTGAACATTAGATTTTTCAATATGACCCACTATTGTATCTTCAAGATGTTCTTCTCATGCAATAGCATCTTGATCCTCAACTTTAGAAAGTGTAAAAATTTTCCTCTGGGTCCCTTAAAGAAATATCTCTCGGCTTGGCTATATGACTCTACTCTGTCAACAAAAAACTCGGTGATGTACCCTCCTATGGTACTATCGAACTTGTGATCCATTGCTCTTCACATGACGTTATCAACTCTCTTAACCTTATTGATCAACACCGACATCCAAACCACATGTGGCTTAGATCTGATCTCGAACTGGGTATCTGTTAATCTGGCTAACCACTTACATATCTCCTTATGAATCCCTCCAAAGAAAATCTCGTGTATATCAGTAAAGATATATCTTTCTAACCAATCTATTGTAATAAGATTAGGGTTATTGTTATGGGCTTCAACAAAGTCCTTTTCTTGATCTTATATCCACTTTTGAATCTTTGTCTTCGATAGAAACCACCTTGAAATTCCCTCAAGAAGATTCATGACCCGACAATGGAACCATTTGTTGGCACAGGGGCAGACCCAGGGTTCAAATCCAAGAGCGCAGCAACAAGCCCTAACTATTGGCCCTTTCGGCAACACCTGCGAGATAGATGCGGTCTCACCCGAAGTAGTTATGAGGGGGTTGCAGGACAAAGATGTCTACAACCAAAGGGGATATCAAGTGGATCCAATACAAGAACAATATATCATTTATATATCACTTACCAACTTAGATCTGCTCTACACAACTATCTATCAGATCTAACACAACAATACAATAACAATATATCAAATGACAAAGAACACAACATCAATCACATGCAACACAAGATATGCGTGGTTCACCCTCTCCCTAGGGCTACATCCACAGAACTATGCTTTATAATATATTAAGATGAAGCATATAGTTCTTGTCTGCGCTCTCAGCTAGCAGATCTTCTTTCTTCTCCTCTATGTCTCTCCCCTCCCTATGCACCCAGCTGCAGGGTTGATCTTATCACCCCGCTGAAGATCTTACAATACCATAAGGCTCTCACACTCAACACTTCTCTCTCACATAATAATAATCACTCCTGCCAATAACAAAACTAGAATGACAATACCAACAACCCATCCCAGGTCCTTTAGACCTCTATTTATACATTACAATAGCTCACCAATAGCCTTAGGCCGAAACCTAGGTGTCAAAACCCTAGATACCAAAACCCAAGGTGTCTAAAATCCTAGGTCCACTTGACCCCCGTTTTCAGGTCTTTGCTAGCCTGTCTTTCCTTCCTTCCCATGCGGTGCTCCAAAGCATCCAACAGTGGTTTTTTCCATTTGTTGAGTTGTCCATGATCCTTTTTCGTTATTGATCTATCATCCTCGTTCTCCTCGTACAACGGATTGATTTCTCTTACTTAGCTCTATATTTTCTTCTCTTTTGCTCACTTTGACCTAGTCTCAGTCACTGTGTCTTCCGCACAGTTCGCATTCCTTTCTTTCTGCCTTAATCTTCACTTATTTACATACCCAAGAGCCAATAGTAATCCAAGGGAAAGTTCACCTGTCCACAGGGGAATATTTCTGTAACAGAAATTGGTGACTCCATTGGGGAAGGACATTGACTTGTCTTTCCTTAGATCATCTAAGCTTTTTTCCACCTTTAGATATTATTTTCTATTTGTTTATGATCTACTTCCCTTTCTCTCTTCTTCATTGAATATTTCACAGAGTCTTTGGAAAAGTTGTCTGAGTTTTTATCCTTTTATTTTTTATTTTTTGGCAAAGTAATCTCTCCTCTACTCTGTACACCAGAGCACTGATATAGGATCAACGTTCCCCTGTAGTGTATACCAGAGCACTGTAGCACTCTGTCCCTTTGGAAACAAGAGCATTGATCTCCTTTTCTAGGTTTTTTGCCCCTTTTTGCTCACTTTTTCTCAGTCTGATCCTTAGGGGATTTTTGCTCATAGACCTTTGAATACTCTTAACATTGTTTTGCTAAGAGTTGGGCATTTATCACTCATTCAATTCTATCCTTTGAGTTTGCAAACTTTCTCTTAGTTGTGGTCCCCTTGGGTTAATAGGATCGCTTGGTTATTTTTTCCTTTTGAATTTATCTGATCTTCGTCTCATAAATCTTTCAGATTGCTTGACTGTTTAGGATTGTTCATCAACTAAGGTTTGCAAAGGTTGCTTGGTATTAATCCTTCTTGTCTTCATTTGAAACATCTCACTTTTCTGGATGATTAGGACTCTTATGACAACCTATCTTGATTTATGTTTCTTGTTTCTCTTTGTTTGAGGATTTTCGTGAGTGTTTATCTTCTTTCTCTTTTGCATCTTTGAGTTCTTGATTGAACGAGTTATCATACTTGTTTCTTTTGATTCTCATTATCCTTTGAGTGAATTCTTTGTTTGAAATACTTTTTCTTTGTGTCTTTTGTATATCCATCTGACTCTTTCATTTTGATTGAAAGTAATGAGGCATTAAAGGATTTTCATTTGTTTTCTTTTAAAATAAAATAAATAAGATAATTGTGTTATTTCTTTTGGGTAGTGTAGTAGATTGCATTTATAAAATTGCATTTGGGAATTGGGTGTTTTTGTTGAATAAAGTTGAACCTCTTCTCCATCATGTATATAGGATTCATTGAAGAAAGATATTTGCATCTCATTATTCTGCATTCTTTTGGAGTCGAGTCTAAAACATCAAAAGTTTCACTTTCACACCCTTGATTAAACAACAACCCTAAAACAAAGCGCTTATAAAATTGATCAGACACTTTTATGTTATCTAGTAGCGAACCTACGTTAGCTTAAAGTGTAGGGATTTTGAATAGGTTGTGAGGATAACTTTACAAAGCCATCAAACGAACATAGAATCTTGTGCTAGGGAGCGGTAAATCCAATTGTTCGTATAGGAATAGTTGGGATCCCCCTCTCACACAGGAGTTAAACACAAGGTTGTGTGTGAGAGAGCAGCGGAGATTTCCCCTCTGAAGCTTAACCCACTAGTGGAAAGATCGTATATTGGGGGTTTTTCCTGAGAAACGACTGGTTTCATTTGGTCTCGGAGCTTCGTGAATCCCGAATCCGTTTGAGGTTCTCAGTAGTACTCTGGTCCACTTGTCTTCAGTTATCTTGAAGAATTTTGGACATGTTATCCTACCATACATTCCTTCTCGACTGTCGATTGTACCTACCTGGAGGATGACTGTGAGTTGGTAACCTTATTGGCCTATATCTGTAGGGTTGATACATAAGGTGACGGTGAAGGGGAGTCTTCATTGTACCTAGGTCAAATGTTGTTCAAACTCACTCGGGCTCCTTGGAGGGTACACCCACGGGTAAAACCGTGTGGGAACTTGCACCAAGGCATAATTCTGTTAAGCAGGCCACCAACGTAACTGATCCACCCCCTCTATCCCAGCCCCTTCCTATATTGATCTCGCGATGTTGGATTTCATCACCAACTAGTGGTTTCATTGTGGGAAGGTTTCTTTGATTGTTTTCTTCTTATATGTGTAGTGTGCATTGTTTGTTTTTCTTAGTGGACCTTAGGTCGAGTCAGTGTCAATGGCGTCAATTCCTGGGATTACCAACAAAGGAACCCCTTTTCCCAAGGAACCTTTCGCCTTTCCTTCTTTTGGAAACATTGTTCTTCCATGAATTTCCACAATGAGTCTACCGGGACTCACCATCAGGTTACCGGTTTGGTTGTTCCCTACTCCGGTGATCTCGACTTTTCCCGGTGCTTTGAATGCACCTAATGCTTCATATGTGTTAGAACAAATATTGAAATTTATAAACTTTGTGTCCTTCACCCAAAAAAATTGTCAAGTTGCGCTAGCTTTAAATCCTTGTGTCACATGGCATAAGCTTTTTAGCCGCAGTAAACCTCTAAACCTTTCACCATTTTCATCAAGCTTCTCTACCATCAAAATCTCAAATCCTTGCATTAGAATTTGTCAAAAGTTTCAAAGCTTCACATCCAATTTGTTGAGTCCCTCTCATCTCTCTTTGTTCACAATTCCTCGATCTTTGAAAAGGGTATTAAAAACTCCAAGTTACCTTTGTTATGTTAAACTAAGCTACAGTTCTATAAAATTATATATAAATTATATTGTTTTAAAATTATTATATAATTTTAAAATAATATTTTATTATTGTTTTAAAGTTTGGTAAAAACAAAAAAATAAAATAAAAGGTTTACTTATCCAAACCCATATACACCAAATCTTTTTTATGCAAAAAATTATTGGGCCAATTACCCCACGGGCCCAATATCCAATCAAAGAACCGAGCCAAGCATCTACAAGACAACACAAGTCAGTCGAGACTGAGCGCCTAAGCACCACACATCAACTCACATGGAGGAGGAGCTCACGAGAGGGCCCAAAAGGGGTGCACTATGCGTCGAACAATTATGGGAATGTTGGAATATTCAAACATCAACAAAGTTGTTTCACCTGATACATGTGGGTAATTCCTACATAATAAAAATAAAAATGCAGATTAACCATTCAAGCCTTAGCGCGCAGGTGTTGATTTTATCCTTGTTTATACAGCAGGATCTAAAATCAGAAGCTATATTCACAGGTGTCATCGCTAGAAAGGAAATTTTAATTGTTTATTCGTTTCCATTATGTTTTCCAACTGTCCAAATGGACGCTCGCCACGAAGTTCACAGGTGTTAATGAAGATAACAAATGCCAAGTCTACATGTGTAAGGAGATGGATCATAAGCAGCTAAGGCCACATCAAAATGCCAAGTCTATTGACCGCCAAGTAAATTTCCAAGTGCTCGACAGTGCCATTGAAGGAGATAGCGCACACATGGAGAGCTTTGCCAAATTCAAAAAACGCCCAACGATGACATCCTTTCGTTTTTCTTGATATTTGTAAAGGGGATATTATGTTATTTGATGCAGAAGAAAGTTTTGAACCCATCATATCATGATCATAAATCTTTTGAAACCCTAAAAGGAGGATTAGCAGATTTACAAAAAGGCTGGCAGGATCCCTCTTCAGATGGAATTAGGTGGAAAAGATGCTTGTATTATACTTGATGGCATTGATCTGGATCTGACAGTAGCCAATGTTGTCAAAGGAGGATTTTCTTATAGTGGTCAAACGTGTATTGCGGTCAAAGTAGTATTTGTGATGGAATCATTTGCATATACTATTGTAGAGAAGGTGAATGTCAAAGTCACTAAGATGATTGTCGGGCCACCAGAAGAAAACTGTGATATCACCCCGGTTGTCACAGAATACTCTGTAAATTTCATTGAGGGTCTTGTTATGGATGTCAAGCAAAAAGGAGCCAAACTCTGCCAGGAGTACAAGAGGGAGGGTAACCTTATTTGGCCTCTTTTGGTAGACCACGTGAGGCCTGACATGAGACTTGCTTGGGAAGATCCTTTTGGTCCAGTATTGCCCGCCAGTAGGATCAACTTTGTTGAAGAAGGCATTCATCATTGCAATGCCAACAATTTTGGAGTTCAGGGATGTATAATCATAAAAGACATCAATAAAGCAATCATGATAAGTGATGCCATGGGAACTAGAATAGTTCAAAGAGGGTTATGTGCTCAAACTTTACTTATCTAGAAATCATATTAAGGAGCCCGATGTGGGCACCTCACTCAATCAGTGATAGAGCACCCATAGATCTTGTGATTGTTCTTGATGTGAGTGGGGATATGAAGGTACCAATTAACTCCTGTAGATTTTTTTGGAAGAGCTTGTTCAAGTTCGTGTTGAGAAATAATCTTTACAAGGGGAAATTGATCTCTTACAGACACGCTTGGAAAAAACAAATGCAAGACTAAAGCATGTTGCACAAGACAAGATAAAAAAATGAGCTTCTTGCAGATGAAGTTGAGATTTTGAAAAGACAGATTGTTGAAAGGGAAATCATTTGGAAAGATGGAAAATTTAAAGATATGGAGAAAGAGAGGTTAGCTCTGGAGGAAAGTACTAAACAATTACAGTCCAAGATTTCCATTACTGAGGAAAATGCACGTGATCTTGCAAAAGTGAAGTCTGAATGCCATGTTTTACAGAGAAAGGTTGAACATTTGCAAGTAGAGCTAGAGAAATTGACCGAGAGAATTCATTTTCCAGATGATATTGGAATCAAAAAATGATCTCTTCAGGAGAATATTGACAGAATAGAAGAAGCTCTGGCTCAAGATCAAGTGGATAAAGGCTTGTTAGAACAAACACAGGAAGAAAATTTACTTTCAAATGAGCAGATTAAACTTCTAGAGTAGCTCCTTCTTTAATCAGATGATGATATAAAATCACAACTTCAAATATACCAAGAATAAGTACATGCATTTCAGAGGAGTCTTGAACAGCTGAAGCATGAAAGAAAAAAACAATTTTTAGATGGACCTGTTCAAGACTTGCCTTGGGATTTTTGGAGCAATCTACTCTTTTCTCTAGACAGCTAGATGCTTGAGAAGAAGATTGATTTTGATGATGCAAAACTATTAAAGGATATGGCTTGGTGTATGGAATCATGCATTCGAGATGCTTATGCACAGTGCAATGACAAGAATGAGAAGGATGTAATTGCCAACCTTCTAAAACTCGTAAAAGCAAAGCAATTGAAGAAGTTCAGAGTTCAATGTTAGAGTGTTTTTGTATTGTAGGTGACAGAGTATCCGGATCGCAGTCAAAGGAGTTATTATTTCTTGTAAAACGTACATCCCCAAGTGATCAAATATTTCCAAGGCTTCATCAAAGCATGATCTTCATCCATTACACTTGTCCACACCAGATTTTGCTAAAAATTGAAAGAAGGAGTCAATTAAGGGGAAATTGCACGACACATATATATGAAGTGTCAAAATCTCCCAGATCATCTTTAATTTGGAGGATTTGTTCTAGATATTAAGGCATCAGTTGACCAAGCAGTTCCATATTTCAAGGCAGCAAATATGCAATCATTTCCAGATTGTTAGGCAAAGTATCAACATCAAGATTATTTCCATATTTCGGGTAAATAGTTACAATATTGGTGGTTGGGGGATAGCATTCAGTTCAACATATCAAAATGATAAAAGGGACAACAAATTAGCATATGAAAAGGGGGGAACATCCTGAGATCCTTTTTGGGATGGGTTTGTAATGCCAATTTCTTTCAGCGAAATACAGGACAAAAGCAAAGAGATTCTAAGCGTTGTTGAGTTAAATCTTGTTTTTCCATGTGTTTTGTTTCCCATGTTGTCATTAATCTTATTTCTTCCACTCATTCATTTATTCAGCTTGTAGAGGTTACAATTCAGTGAAACTTCTTTTGTGGCTAATTAAAAGCATTCCTTCAAGTTCGTTTTTTCCTCTGTATTGTTGTGAGCAAAACAAGACCTACATCTTAATTGTTTTGCCTAATTTACAAGTTTTATTTGTTCATAGTTTTTTCTCTATCTTGCTATGAGTGAGAAAATACCTATGTCTAGATATTTGAAATCATTGTCATTCTTCTACTGAAAGGAAGACTAGATTTTTCAAAATTGGATACCTGGATTTTTGCTTTAGTTTTTCTTACATACATCTTCTATCCATCCTCATGGTTTTAAATGGATTTAGCATATGAGTTCATGCCTCTTTTTTTCTAATTTGTAATGATTGAAAGTCTTGTTCTGACCTAGTTCTAGAAGCCTCTGAAAAACTGATCAATCAACTATTTATATTTTCTTAAAAATGTGTTAAGGATTGGCTCTATTACAACCTAGAGTCAACTCTTGTGACAACAATATGTAAGCACACCACCCACAAATCAACCTCATGTCAACCCTTCACCTTCTTCACCTGTCAGGTCTCCTTCCCTTTCTCCTTCTTCACCTGTCAGGTCTCCTTCCCTTTCTCCTTCTTCGCTTAGTGAAATGTCTAAAGCAAGTATCCAGGTTGATAAGAAGAAGAAGAAACATAAGGGGAAGAATAAGAAGAATAAAAAAGAGACCAGGCCTCTAACTGCATTAGGTCATGTTGGATCCGAGAAACTAGCTATTGTTAATTGTATTGGGAGTGTTGATAAATTCGACAAGTCTAAAACAAAGTATCATAAACCCAAATTCCCTTGAAAGATTTGTAACGGTGACCACTTTCTGAGGGATATCCCTAGTCTTCCCAAGGTTTTAGAAATGTGGTCTTCCACGTCATTAGCTCTTGTTGGACATGCTAGTTACACCTCGTCAACTAGTGACGTTAATATTGGTAAGAAGAATAGCACTGTCAAATTTCCTTGTATGTTATGCGAAGGTGATCATTACTCTCACCTTTTCCCTTGTATGGACGAGGCTTCTTATATTTTTGAAAAGATTAAACTTCCAACTGGTTATCATAAGATCTCTCCCAAATCATCATTAGTTGATGGACCGGTCAATCTGGTTCCATCCCTGGTCAGCCTGGTTGATCAAGTGGTCAATCTGGTTTCATCCTCGGTTGAACCACTAACCTAAGTAGTTGATCCAGTTTTGTCATCGACCAGCCTAGATCTTCATCTGAAAAGTGAAACCCAAGTGATTGGTCCACTTTTTTCATTGATCAGCCCCACTCTTCATCTAAAGAGTGCCAAAGTGGTCGATCCAGTTCCGTCATTGATCGATCCCACTCCTCCCTTGAAGAGTGAAACCAAAGTGGTTGATCATGTTCTGTCATCGATCGATCCTACTCCTCATTCAAAGAGTGAGGATGTCACTCAGGTCTACCTCGTTAATATTAATTCACTCGGGAAAGGGGGCACTTCGCCTGTCCCAATGGCACCCCTTTCGAGCAATCAAATGATTTCTATTAATTGGAGTCATTTGATAGAACCTCGTCTTCCTTCTTGCGTGCCTTTCCAAATCATTGTGCAAGTTTTTGATAGGAATATTCCTAACACTATA
>JASDQU010243277.1:62176-79771 GCA_032191745.1 Picea mariana | reverse complement strand
TCCTTCCTCAGTTTATGGTTACTTTGGGAGGAAAAATGGTCTACGTCAATGTGATGGTAGTTCACGACCCCTTGGACTTTAACCTGCTCCTCAGGAGAAACTATGTCTACATTATGAGAGATTTTTATGCCCACTCTCTTTCGAGTGATATTTTTCCTCACAACGGAAACATAGTAATGATCAGACATCTTTCATTCATTGACCCTCATCTGATGGTCAACCATCCACCTTCCCTGAATGGTCCATACATGTCAGTGATGTATGCCCCACCGCAGGTCAATTATGTAACTACCTTCCCCATGCGTTCAACCCCACACGAGAGGGAATCTCTCCCTTATCCTGACTTATATCCGGTAGTTGACATGGTCATCTCTTCGATATGGATATTAGAGCCAGATCTCCCTACCCTTATCAATACCATTGAAATGTATTTCTTTCGGAGTGTTTTTCTCCATCTAGCGAAGATCTCCTAGAATCCATGGCTAACATTTGTCCCTTGGCATGTATTCCTTCCAGATCATTGTCCTCTTGGAAGCCATGATCAAGGAGAGGTTTTGAGCATAGTTTTTCTTCTCTATGGAAAGCTCGTTAAAAAATGAAATAGAGGTCTTGAGCATAGTTTTTATTCTCTGTGGAAAGCTCGTTAAAAAATGAAACTGTCAATCTCGACTAGAAGAGTTCTCCGCCATATCATATTATATTTTTTCGGACCTTGGATACTAAAATCATGAAAAAGGACAACCCTGGAGTCGTCTTTAAGTTCTTTTAAGACTCTTTAAACATGAAAAACCACTGAGTTTTCCTTCTCTGGACTCGCTAAACTACACATTGAAGGACCCATATGGGGACGAACCCTTACTTCTTCCAGTTAGTTAAATAAAGGAAGAGGAACTTACCAAATGTGAGTTATATCAAGCATGTGTTATCCTCCTCGAGCTCGTTAAATAAAAAAGAGGTACTCATCTATCTGGATAGGAGAAAAAATTGAAGAAAGTGAGTCAAGTTTCGTGAAACTTTTCAGGCAGTTCTTATATAATCGCCCTTGAACATGACACTTGTTTAAACCTCCACACTGAACACTTGGATAATCCATTAAACATCCATGTTGAACCAACCCTATGAGTCTCTCTACTCATTTAACCCATCCAAAGAATGTCTCAACACTCGTTGTATTATGTTTTGGTCCACTCTAAGTTTATGCTGCCAAGTCTCACATTGTGCCTCGGTGTTCAAGGGAAGTTTCCGCCTAAAAAATTCAACCATCCACAAAGTTACTAGTTTCCATAACTGTTTTTGTTTGTTTTCATCTACTATATCTTATCACCTTCTTGTGACAAGTTTCGTGTCGACTGATGGGGGATACATCAATACCCTCCTTCAACTAGTCTTTTTCTGTCGACTTCAACAAATTATTCAGGAAATAGATACCTTGGGACTTGCATGCCTCAATGGCAGGCCTCCTCGCATTCGGAAATGGGTATTCATCAATGGCCCCTAATCAACTAATTCCACAAATGTTTGACTTCAACTCGTTTTTCACATTCGTTGGATTGTACTTTCGAAGTACCTTGAAAATCATCGACGTCAATGGTGATTTATCTCGCACTTTTTAACGGTATACCTCAATGACCAGTAATCAAGTGGTTTCTACCATGTTCGACATCAAATCATGTATTCACATGGATAGATTCGTACTACATCGAGATTGGGACAAAGACCCTGGGATGAGCATTCACTATGTTATCTGTTTTGCCCAGGATGTGAAGGAGATCATTTGAGCATGGTGATATATATGTTGTCACATAGATCCACATTGTATTGGTTTGTGGCTAGGTTTTATTATATTGTAGCTCCATTGTGTATTTTTTGTGGCTACGATCATTTCATGTCATAGAGGTATGGATCAACATTGCATCTCTGGTGACCATATTCTTAGTCAATATCATCATGGATCTGCAACATATTTATTGGGGACCATACTTTGAGTCACTTGTAGTCCGATCATAGGTATGTCTGCCTCGGGAATTGAACACATATTAACATTGTTTGATGGTTGTCTACAACTTCTACCAGGTTCCCCAACTCCATACCCTTTGAAAAATTTACAAAGTGTTTCGTCCATCAACATTCATCTTCTAACTTCACACTTTGGGGGGAAATCTGTTACACATCAAAATTACTCACTTCGACAGTGTTACATTCTCATTGTTGTAAGTGTTGTAAGTGTCGTACTTTTGTCACAAGTGTCATAAGCGTCGCATTCTCTTTTCGTAAGTGTTGCATCACGAACGACACCATGAAAACACTTGATACAACCCCTAAAACATGTTAGAAGAAGAAGCCCCATCATCTAAAAGTCGGAACAAATGTTTTTCTATGGGAATTTCTCATCAGTGCTCCCCTGCTCATACACAGGGAGTGTTAGCGTTCTTTGTCCATATAGAGGGAGTGTTGTATCGTTGTGTTGCCCATTCTAAGGGAGCGCTGAGGTGGTTGAGGAAATCCTGGATGAAATCTCATTTTCTTCGAAAGACAACTATGGATGGATCGAGTTGGTTTGGCTCGAATCTAACTCCAGGTTTGCATCTAAGGAATATATCACAACTATTGGAGCCATATCCTCAACTAATTCCAAATATACCCTAGGTATTTGAGCCTCTCAAAGCCTATAAATGGAGGCATTCCCATAGTAAACAAAGGAGGAAAAATCAATTATTTTGATTGTGGATATTTCGAGCAAGGGTTGGACGAGGAGGACTTGGAGAGGTTGTTGCAACATCATCTGAAGATTGTAAGTTTCTTCTTGAAGTTCTCATCTAATATACTTGGCCTATTTCCTTCAAGTATGTGGTTTCATGTGCTTGTCTATGTTTAATCTGATTTGCATAGATGAATTTGCTTTGCCTAATCCATTAGTGTAGAATGAAGTTGTTTGTTTCTTGCTATTCATTCCAGGTATTGATTTGTGCCAGGAATCGGATCGAGCTTGCAGGCAGGAGCAGCTAGGACAAACATCATAAACATAGTACATCCTACTTTACCTTCTCCTCTCTTTTTCGATAAGCAAAATGAGTTTATAGGAATGGTAGTCTCCAAATGTTTGTTTCCGTCTTGGTATAGGGGTTAGTAATCCAAGGGAAAGTTCACCTGCTCGCAAGGGAACATTTCTGTAACAATTATGGTATGAAATAATGCATAGATTTTAGTCTATATAAATATTAACAAATTAATTATTAATAGATACATGCAAGGAGACTGAGAAGATCAACTATTAGTTATTTATAGAACCTTCTAGATTTATATCAATGTTTCATTTCCCCTTCTTTGGGGAAATGCTAGCTTCATAATAGCCCTCGGCCCCGTGTGGGTAAGAGATAAATCCTTCGATTAAGCGGGTGAGTTGTAGGATTTGTCCATTCGAAAAAAAAATCACCTCGCCTGGAAGGTGTCGGTCGGTCAATGATCAGGAAGACTATTTTCATGTCGATTTCAAGATAAGTTAACATACCGAAATCACGAAAAAAGAATGGTGAATTCATTTCAATTTGAACCAAAACTGGGATCTGAGGAGTCAAGGGAAGGATGAATGGCATGGATTGACCCTGCCCCTTTTAATATTAAGCTCATAACATATTCCATCACTTTGTCATTAATATTACATATATATTATTTTATTTATTTATTTAATAAATAAATAAATAATGAACTCATCATTAATTGTTGTATTTTTTTATAATGATGATGATTAATGTTCATTGAGACTAGAGTTGGTCTATCAAACCTTAATAAAGGTAAGATATTACTTAGATATCTTCGAAATCTTATTTATGTACTAAACAAGCATTGAGAAAAGTGTTCCAAAATCACAATAAATTTGATGGCCTAGGAAGTTAGAAAGGTCAGTATTGTGACAGATATTTTGAAATTGTGATCTAATTTGGGTATAAGAAGGGCACTCTAGGAGAAATATTTTTCATCTTTAACCCTCTTAGTGTCACAAAGATGACATATTCTTTTGTCCCACAGTGTTTTGGGAATTGTCCAATGCCCAGTTTCTCTATGTAGCTCATGGGAGTTGGTTTGTATCTTAACAATGTTGATTTTCTTCTTTGCGTTAGTTAGAACTGAGAGATACTTTTGATCTTATAGATTAGGGTTGACCACCTCCTTGTAGTATCTTAGCTTCCTTTTATATTCTAATTCTTTATTGCACCATAGATTCTCTTTAAATTTAGATGTAATAATATTTTTAATATTATCAGTATCTGAGCCCACAGGGGTGTAGCCCGACTGGCAAGTGCCGTGTAAATGGAAGGAAATATGTAAAGGAGGTCTCAAGTTCGATTCTCACCCTGATTTACCCATGCACCATGCTTGTGGGTTGTGTGGACACACCTAGAGGTTATAGTGGTAGCAGACGGGAATCGACCCCATGTCACGTGAGTACGAGAATTGCCCAAGTTGTTGATTCTGCCAATACAAAATAATAATAAGAAGAAGAAGAATGTTATCGGTATCTAAAGAATGACATATTCTTGTATTCCCCAGTGATTTATCCAAGACTTGGTGTCTTTTTGTCATTCTCGTTTAAGCCATTGGTGGTTTTGGATGGAGTTTCAAGCGATTTTGGGGAGATTCTCCTCATCCATGTTGTTTATCTTGTTCTTGTACACTAAGTACCTAATCATGGCCATACTCTCAATAGGGGGAAGGCTAGCTTCAATGAGGATAGGATATGGTATATTGTCTTTAATATTGAGATTATAAGTTATTAAATTATTTTGGATCTTTTCTATTTTTCTCCAAGATTCTCTAGAGATACTCCATCCCCAAAGTTCACATCTATATAATATAATTAGAGTGACGAGAGTATCAAGGAGGAGTTTTTTCTTATCCCACACCTAAAGGTCTGTTAATATACACCTTTTTTCAACTCCATAATAAGATTTCCACCCTCCATTTATCATTTTATCAACACTATAGTTCCAATTGAGCTTGTGATGAATATCGATTCCAAGATATTTGTATGAAGGCACTTCCTCCAAGCTATTGTTATCTTATACGAAAGTTTCATAGGTGATATTTTGGGATTTTATTATCATAACCTTCGTTTTGTCAGTGTTCATAGTCATACCCATACTAGAGCAAAATTCCTTGAGGATTCTTATATGATTATAAGTTCATGGGGATTCCCTACCATAAGGAAAATATCATCAGCATAAAGAAGAAAGATTGTGACTATACCAATGAGAGTCGGGATAGTACAACCAACATCTTCCAACCAATGTTCTAACTTGTCAATGTATATGCCAAAGAGGGTAGGGGACAGGGGACAACCTTGCTTGACTCCTATATTTCAATTAATTTCTTCCAACTAGCCCTTAGTGTTCCTAAACTTGGAAATAACACTCTCATATAGCCTTACTACATCAACTTTTAGCTCATAAGGAGCTTTTATCTCTTTTAACCTATTCTAAAGGTTATTCCTAGGCATTGTGTCAAAATCTTTTCTAAAATCAGTGAACAACAAAGGATATTGGTTTTATTATTATGACACTTTTATGTGATGATCCCGAGTGTAACAAGATGGTGCACAGTTGAATGATAGCTTCTAAAATCGATTTTGCCTTTAGCTCTTTTTCTGTGGATTTCAAGCCATATGCTGATCTTATTTTCCAAAATACTTTTGTATAGCTTGGCTAATATGGGGCTAATCATAATGGTCTTATAATTAGAGGGACTAATTTTATGCCCACTTTTAAAGATATGAACAATGAAGATTTCAGTCCAAGGTTTAGGGAAGCCTTGCTCGACTGCTAAATTGAAGAGCTTTTGTATGTGAGGGATGAGAATAGGCCCTCCAATTTTTAACATTTCAGCTTGGTATCCTTGAATGTCCTTAGCTTTCGCTTTTGTGAGTTGTTTAACCCCAAACTTTATGTCTTTTATATAAAACATTTCATCCACTATAGAAACGTTTGGAATGTTGTCCACAACAATAGGGGATTTATGAAGCTTTTTGAGGTAGGAGCTCCAGTCCTTTAGGGGAATCATATTGTTTTCTTTAGTTTTATGAGTCAAAATTTACCTCCAGAATCTCTTAGGATCTAGCTTTGATAGGTGTATAAACTTTTGTTGCTTTCTATTTATGTAGTGCATTTTCTTCCTTTTAATTAGGGATTTGTATCTTTTGATCTTATCATATTTTAAGGACTAATTAAAGGCATCCCTAATGGATTTTTTAGAAATTTTACACTTATTTTCATACCAAGGGTTGGTCATCCTATTTTTCTTTATAGATAACACCTTGATAGAGAATTTGTTAATGGAAGTAGAGAGGGTTGTCATAAAATTATTTTAGATGTCTTCAATATTGTTCTTATACAATAGGAGATTTAATTCACTATTTAAGTGCTTTAAGAAAAGAACAACTTTATTTTTGTTAAAAAGCAAGTGCCTTTGGTTATCATAGTTTTCTTCAATGGAGCTTTTGTGCATGAMAAAGTTCATGGTTAGGGCTAGAGGYCTATGATCGGAGTCAGGCTCATGGTCATTTAAAAGGTCAAAATTTATGATTTGGTTGTATATAGGAATATATGATATCACATAGTCCACGACACTACTACCCAGACCATGGATACAAGTCATCTAGATAGAATTGGTCACTTCATTAGACCATTACAGATGATTAGATCTTGAGAGCTACAAAGMTTCATTACCTCGGTACCAAATAAATTCTCGGTTTGGTCTTTCGAGTTTCTTTTGTACCTGTTAGCGAAAACAAGGTCCCGATCTAGCCAAAGATGATTAAGGTTGGAATAATTACTTAGAAAAATAGCTTGATTAGTCACAATTCTATCATTAAAGTCTCCTAGAAGGAAGATACTATCTTCATTTCTCAAGTTGTAGATATCTTGTTCTAAGTTTTTGTAGGGACGATTCTTATCTAGATTGTTTTCTTATAAAAAGTAGAATTAATAGCCATGAAGTCATAAACAACTATATAAATCTTCTTAGCAATAATATCCCAAATATTCATCTATATGCACTAATTGAGAAGGTCTTTCTTTTACACTTTAAAAAATTGTTCAAATTATATACCTTATTAAAGAAAACTCAAGCTCCAACTTCTACAAACATGATAAAAACATATAAATTTTAAATTCAAAAATGTAAAATGAATTATAATGTATCCCAAGTATACATAGCAATGTACAAAAATCAAATAATGATTTCATCGGATAACCAAAATGCAGCGTTCAAAATAGCTTATCAAATAAGAAATGATTATTTTTTATTCTATAAAGTCGATATTTAAATATTTTGTTACCGTATTAACAAGGAGTGGAAAACTTAATGGGGAATAAGTTTTTGAAACAAGGGATATTGGAATGAAAATTTGTGAGCAGATTTGAATAAAAAATGAGAGACCAATGTGACTCTATGGAGTTGGTGGTCGTTGACAAATAGTAGGGCCAAATATGGTCTGTATATATTTTCGTATGGAGAATGTATTCCATTAATTTAACTCCTTGTTTTCAAGGATTTGATATTTTGAATCACAGTAATCTAAAGTTTTACATAAATAGTATTACCTGAGAATATTTGAAGCATTAATTACATGTGCAGGCTTATGCATTTCAAAGAACATCTCTATCAAATCATGAGGTGTGGACCAATCGGTTTGTGTGGGGTTTGGTCCTTATCAGATTACAACTTAAAAAAACAATTAGGAAGGGTTAAGGGTGGGAGCCATTTGTGAGGGAAAATTTCACTTCTTTATGGGGGCGTCTAAACTCAACTGAGTGTTATACAATACTTAGTGATATCATCCCACTCTTGGTAGATCATCTATCTAATCGGTAAAATATATATATATATATATAACAATACGACACTCTATTAAGTAGAACCCTGCATCTATATGTATACAACCTCTTGTGGGCCTTCAATTATTTGATCGGTCTTCAACTGTGACCAAAAATGTCTCTGGAAAATTGAGATTATATACTCTCAGCTCCCATGCATTTATTTGTTATCATAACATTGATCAAATATGAATGAAACGTGAAAGTTTGAAGAAGTAGTGCAAAACTACGTCGAAGATTCGACACATAAGTCATTCAAAGGCTTCCAATGCTATGTATCGAGGATAACATGCAACATGACTTGTATACTTGCACATCTTTTTTCGAGTCCATGTTGTTTGGTCGAATTTTGGTTCGTCTTTCACCTAAGTGATCCCAATCAACTTCACTTGTATTCATGCATGTTTTAAACTTCTTGTTGAAGTGGCGGCTAAAGAGGAGCTAAAGAGGTTTCAAGTCTAGGTCGCTCAAAACCAACATACATTGTACCTGCATGTGCTCAAAACAATTATCGATCACAAGTCAAATTACATTGAACTCTTAT
Organism: Picea mariana; assembly: GCA_032191745.1. Taxonomy (NCBI): domain Eukaryota; kingdom Viridiplantae; phylum Streptophyta; class Pinopsida; order Pinales; family Pinaceae; genus Picea; species Picea mariana. The sequence goes on along the minus strand of JASDQU010243277.1, from coordinate 71,359 downwards.
TATTTCACTCGGACTTTGCAACCATCACAAGTCAAATTACATTGACATCTTATTATTTCACCTGGACTTTGACTTTACAACCATCTCCAAAGTTTTGTTGAAATTCTTTATTAATTTGTTTTTTTGTTTTGTTTTTTTTTACTAGCGGAATCGACAACTGGGCAGGCTCGTACTCACGTGACATCGGGTCAAGTTTTTTGACCACTACCACTATAACCTCTAGGTGAATCACACACCCCCCAAGCACAACACATGGGCTAGCTGAGTTTTGAACCAACAACGTCACAAGGAGTGCCTTAACAATACACTATCACCAATTGATCTACACCTTTGGGGAAATTCCATTTATGTTTAAAAACAAATTTGCTTTTTTATTTTTGAAATTCAATGGATAGAATTTCTCATTCGTTCAATAATATGTGATTTGAGTGTGTAATTTTTTTTTTTGTAATGTCAAAATTAACAAATCATTTTAAAAAACAAATTTCTTAGTGGCCACTTTGAATTCTCTTACAACATTGTAGTCAAAGCTTTAACAATGATACATCAGACCAGAGCCTTATCTTATCTTTTTGTAGTGCCTTACCACCTTGTCACCGCCTCCCCACCGTTATCCCTACACAATTCTAAATATTCCAATCTAATTATATATTTTGGCAGTGGTCACTAAGTATACATCTTGAGACAAAATCAATTCTCTTCGAGTTCTAATTCACCATCACTGGCCAAGAAGGGACTCTCTGGTGGTATGCGCATAGTTCATGGCTTCAAGCCTCTGTATGGAGCCTTGATCATCTCTCCAACGTTGGGCACCACTTATCCCTCTACCAATCCTAATCACCAAATTCCTATACCAAAATTGTCTCCATCTAAATAGCAAAGTGGGACAAATTCATTCACCTCTATATAGATAGCAAACCATGAAAAAATAGAAATAAATTGTCTTTTGGTAAATATGATTGCAATTACAAAGAAATTGGCTTCTAGTACATATTCCTAGGCTATTGTTTTTTTATTAAGAAGAAAGAGTGATCCAAGTGGATATCAGTGGCCACCCACCTTTTCCACCAACCCAATGGTTCTATATCTTCTTGGTAGTTTTTCTATGATATTTTGGGTTGAAAACTTCCAAGGCTGCTTTGAGGCCCTAAATGGTATTTTTTGGAAATTTGGGGGGCTAGGGGTTGTAATGACATGAAATGGACTCAACCAAAAGTTGTAATCATTGAATAGTTCTTTCCAATGAGTTATTGCACACCCCAAACAAAGATTGTAAGCAAAAGTTGTGCCCCCGAGAAGTTGACGTATCAACTAATCAACTCAAGGCCCACAATACTTTTGGTGTTTCATCTTCCAAGGTTAGAGTTTTGATGTTTAGGATTTTTTCTTCTTTCTCTTTTAGGCTTCATGATAAAAATCCATTTTTGGCCTCTTTTTAATCATATTTTTGCGAATGAGAATAGCCAACATCTCTTTCTCTTGATAGATAATCTACCACCATTCTAGATATCTTATGTTCTACAGTATTCTATTATTTTATTCGTTAATGGAAGTGGGGTTTCACTGTGTTGTTGTACTCTCTGCTATATTTATGTGTGTGTTCCATTTCATTCTCAATAAAATATGGAATCAGAACAAACTGCTCATTTTAATTTCTCAGTGCTTATCCCCAACAAAGTCAGGGTATAAAGAGTTGGGTCTCAAGCTAATTTCTCTTGGGGAGGACTGCTCTCACTGGCCCAAGTAGCCTCCCATGGAAGAATAAAAGAGAGATGACAGAGTAGGATATCCTTTCAATGTGTTTCTCGAGGAATCCCTTACACAACAGATGAACGAGATGATGAACAACTTCTCCCATATCCTTTGATGACTGCAGATGATGGGAAAGACACCTTAAACAAGAAGCCATTTTGGAGGTGTGACACCCTTCAAGGCACAAGTTAACTTCAATATAATTTTATTAGAAGGTTATATAGATGTATATTCTTTGGAGAAATGGTTAAATCTTTTATAGGGTTTTTACTTTGTTCAAAAAAATTATGACACTGAAAATATCGTCTTCGCACTCCTTAAATCCCTCCCCCATGTCAAATATTGGTGGAAACATTACTGGGAGAGACGCAACAAAGACGATTCTATGACATTTAGGAGAGGACCCACCTAAGTGGCCTTTGTTGATTCCCTCAGAGAGTAATTCTACCTTGTTGGAAACTACGATGACCAATACACGATATGGATGACTATGCATCAAGAGAGAGACTAGATGGTGCCAGAGTACACCAACATCTTCCATACCTTGAACTTAAATCTGGGTATCAAATAATATCAGTGGCACCATGTTTTGAAGTATCATAGTGGCCTACACAAGTACATCCAAACATAGATGGATTTCTTGGACATCTCCTCACTAGGAGCTTGTTATCGATATGTTGTCAAAATCAAGCAGAAATTTAAGTAGTGGAATAAGCATGAGTTTGGGTCTATAAATTTACAACAATAGAAGTATGGTAAAGGTATCACTAACTCATGGAACAACGGATAGAGAAAGCAAACCCAACCTAAAGACAACCATTCCAAATCACAGGCAAAGAAGGGTGACAAGAATATGAAGAAGGACACTGGAAAGTGGTGTGAGTTCCACAAAATATCTTGGCACAACACTAATGAATGTCACTCCAAACAATCATTATTGGTTGAGCTTAAATAAAAAGAGTTGTACCCTCACTCAGACTCTGATTCAGAACAAGCAAAGTGAATCATCAATGAAAAACCTATTGCTACAATTGCAACTACAAATATCCAACCAAACGATTCAAATCAGCTTGAGGAGGGGGAGTGCCTCTTCCATGCACAGATGTGGTTCAAGAGGACCCCACTACATTTCATTTTTGACAGTGAGAGTTAGAAGAATCCGATATCAACCGAGGTCGTTAAGTGACTGAATTTTCATGTAACACACCCAACCCCTTGGTGATCCTTCATGTGGTCCTCAATATGAGAGCTACTTATCTCCTCAGGAAGCCCTCCATACTTCTATTCAATGAGGGTGGTTGGTTTTTCAACCACCAATCCTTCCTCGTTAACTGATGTCCTTGAAATTGAGTCTGATGAAATAACTTAGCATTTCCACAACAAATATTTTAGCAATGAGACTTTGGTTCCTTCATTCTAACATAATTTCCTCTTATTCCTCTAGTGATATCATGGCCAATACTTAAGGCTTCACCCATCATTCAGCTGGTTGGAATTTTCAATTTAAATAATAACATAGTTACAATATTTTCATGGCAATCATTAATCATAATTAATCACAATAATCATAATTTTAAAAGAAGGGGTGTTACAATCCCCTCCCCCTTCAAAGGAACATTGTCCTTGGTGTTTTTTTCTCAGCAATCACCTATCATGATTTCATCTTTCAGCTACTTCAACAATGTTTTCCTCTTTCTATTCCTTATATTATGATACTTTCCTAGACTCTGGATTTTTAGAACATGCCTACAATAATTTCAGGCAATAGCATGTCATCAAAATCTGCATGCATAAATATTTTAATGTTGTTCATAATTTAAGGGGAAAATTTACAAATCAGCACAATACTTATTTGTGAATTTCGTGGATCTGCCTCTAGATGCTTGTCTCATAAACTTGGATTATTGTTTTTCCTTTTCATACCTATTGTGCGCATGATCCCAGTCAACATATGAAAAAAATTCAAAGACTCCACTGAGTCTTTCACATGAGTCGTCAAAGTCTCCCCCTCCTTCCAGTCACTTTCCTTTTAGGATTTCTCACACAAGAAGAGTTTCAGAGAGACTTCACTGAGTCTTACAGTTGAAGCCTACCTCAATATTTCTCTTCTGAGGCATCCCTCTAGCTTATTCTTCCAAAAGCGTCCCTTCGGCCCGTGTTACCACAACACCACATTCTTTTTGGCGATCATGTCTTATCACAAAGTTCCCTTGTCACATAGTATCATTTTTCCATGCTTTCTTATTTGACAGCCACCATATGTTCTCCCTAGACAAATCTTTCATCTCACATGCATCACATTCATACAAAAATTAGTGAGATACAAATTTAAATTCTTTCAAAATTGTCACCCACATATTTCAAATTTCACAATTCCATTTTCATATTTGTTCCTCATAGGAACCAGATTCCACAAGTATGAGATTTTCTTATCTTATTAGGTTGGTCCTTTTATAACCTGCAGGCATCGGTATCCCTTATGGTCTTACATTGCTTCCATATCCAAGACCATCTTTCCTGCAACTTCAATCTTCACACAGCCAAAAAATTGTTAGTTGCTCATGCACATATATTTTTGTGGTTAATAATTCTTAATTTGTGCATTCTAATAGTTACATTACATTCATCTATTCAAGGAATTATCATTCCTTTCTCATGCTTCATCTCAACATACCAAGATTTCTAATGCAATCAATCATCAAATGAATTTAATGAATGTGCCACCATCTATGGTTGCATCCTCACACCATGCAACCCTGCCATTGATTTCAGGTCATCACTTTTCATATTAGGCACTTTGCCTTGATGTGTTGGGTCTTGTTGGCCCTTGACCAAGTTTGAGGAATACTTGGTCATATTTGACCATTTTCGGTACTCTGACATCTAGTCGGAGAAGGAGCGCATGGCGAAGAGGAGATCACGGGATCTCTGCCCTTTTTTTGGGATTTTTGGGATTTTTGGAAATATTGTAATGGGAAAGGGATATCGACCCTTATTTAGGCCTTTTGTATGTATAAATAGAAGGGTAGGAGATGCGTATGAAAAGGGGGGTGTGTGATGTAAAGTGAATGGCTTAGTGCATAAAGTAGATCTATGTGATCAGATGTCTGTGTCATTGTAAGAGCTCTGTGCCTACTGTAAGTATTGTAAGTGTTGAGTGCACGGGTCAGGGGATGACTTAGTGCTTGGATCTACTTGGGGAAAGAGGATCTAGCGAGCTGTGCAGATCTCTTGTCCTAGGCAGGGTAGGATCTTGAAGGCTTTGTGTTGTAACTTGGTTTACCGAAGATAATAATAGAAGAAGACTTTGTGGACGTAGCCCCAGGGTGGGGGTGAACCACGGTAACTCTGTGTATTGTGATGATGTGTTTGTCTCTCTCTTGCTAAGTGCTCTGATATGTTTAGATAGATCTATTGATGCTTTGTGCTTATGAGATATGAATGCATGCTAGATATGATACATAAGATGCTAAGTGCTTAATCTATTAAGTATAACATGTTTATCATTGCTAAGTGCTAGATCTGAGTAATTATTGTGGTGCTATGTGCTTTCTGCGAAGTGTATTAATGAATGTATGTTAAGGAATAATTGATGCTAAGTGCGTTGTAAGCAAGATAATAACAGATCTGTGTCCTAGCTAAGTTTGTAGACACCTGAGTCTTGGAACCACCCCTGCCTCTACCTTGGGTGAGACTTCATCTACTTCGTAGGTGTTGCCGAAAGGTCCAGTAGTTAGGGATTTGTTGGTGCGCTCTTGAGCGTTGAAACCTGGGTATTCCCCTATGCCAACAAATGGTTCTATTGTTGGGACCTGGAACTGTGATTGTTGGGAACTGAAGAAGAAGAAGCTTTGTGTGAAATAAGCTATGTGCGTAGATCTGTTGCCTAGTGCGTAGTGTTCTGTTTGACCTGTGAAGCTTTATGCCAAGAAAAGAGGTCAGATCTGAAGAAAAAGAGGTCAAATCTTAAGGAAATAAGTCATATCTGTGAAGAAAGAGGTCAGATTTGCAAGAAAAAGGTAAGATCTGTAAGCTCTATGCCTCGATAAAGGTAAGAATAGTTAAAAGTCTTATATATGGAATCTTTGTGCTCTGCGGAAGTAAGATAAGTGAATTTTTTTTTGTTTCTAAAGCATGGATCTAGGTATGTTTGATAGATTTTGTCCTAGCTTCAAAACTAGGGCATTAATAGATGAAAGAAAATTTGATATGAATAGATTTGATAAATATAGTGATAGATATGTTATACCTATGCATCGAAAGAATGTATGGACTAACAAGTGGATGCAGGATCCTAGAAAAAAAAATCACAGGCTAGACACCATGATCCTGTTGCACAGTCCAGAAGCAGTTGGGGAACATCTAAATAGATGAGAGGATTAACCCTCTGTTATAGTTGCAGACGACTAGTACATCTTGCTAGAGAATGCCCTGGGAGAAGACTTAGTTGCCTATGTTGTAAGGCTATGGACCATGAAGTATTGGATTGCCCTAGAATGATTGCTAGGATTGAGAAGCTGAATATAGAACAAGCCAACCTTGAGGGAGATCAAGAGACCAAGATTATAGCAGAAACCCAAAAAGAATCAAAAAAGATATTGCTACAGATGAAAGATACCTTGAATGACCATTGACATGTTAGGCTATCAGAGATCTTCAAAGAAAAGGAGCAAATTGACGCAAGAATATGGGACTTTGACATTGATTGTACTCTTGATGGAGAAACACAAGTGAATATTATGCCAGAAAGAACTTGGGAAGCTATAGGAAAGCCTGCCATGATCCCTTCCCTAGGAGGAACAAGTTTCTTCAGAAGAAAGCTAGTAACCCTATGTGTAAGACTCGCCTGGATACCTATGACTGTCAATGGAACGTCGACAGAGGGAGACTTTGATATCATTAAATTTGTTGAAGACAACGCCTCATTTACCATGCTCATAGGAAAACCCTGGATTGATAGAGAACAAGCTAGACAAAGAGAAGAAGAAAAAGCTTTGGAACATAAGAAGCAAGAGTTAAAAGACATTATGACTAGAAGGATCGTGCACTTGATTGAAGAACAGAAGAGAAGATAGTAGATATTTAATATTAGTACCTCTGGTGTCGAAGCTAAGAGAACACTTGAGGATCCACAAAAGATCGAGCTACCTATTTTTGATACAGAAGAAGTATTATCAAGGAACCCTAGGAAAGATTTTCCACAGCGTGAAGTAACTAAGACCACATAAGATAAACATCAGAATGGTAAAAACATTACTGAGATGAGGCTCACTGGGAAGAAGGCTAGGAAGTTAAGAAAGAAAAGGGCTAATGTTGTAAGGTTACAAGAGGTTCTAGAGGACACTTCACAACAAGAAGAATTGCAGAATTGGAGCTTCGCCGAGATATCAGGACAACGACATAGAGTACTTCACCATGACGAAGCAATATAGTCATTGGAACCGATATACTCGTTCGATCGCTGCTCCAAACGGATCGAAAAGTAGTTATGGGTTACCACTAGACCGTTGGATAGCACTAGAACGGATAGAACGGAGTTATTAAAAGCTTCATATCCATTGCAAGCAGTCTGTTGCAAGTTACTTACTTATTCCATCACACCATGCCCGGAAGACACTTTTTCCAATTGAGAACTTGAGCTTACAGAATACCCGCGTTATGAAATAGTCATTACTTAGATTTTATTCTCTATTTGATTACGGTATCGAGAGTCCATTGATAACCTGAGACAGTGATCTCGAGCTTACATGTCCGACGAGCTTAGAGCAGCAGAAGAATCGGTGAGAGAAGTACTTTCTAGCTTAAGGACAGAAAGAGTCATGTCGGAAAGAGGGATGTCCACTAGAGTCCAAGCCTCGTCATCGAGAGGTGTGGTAGCCTCCCCATCGACTGCTCGAGCTGGAACATCTCAAGCCGACGCAGAGTTGAGAACTAAGCATAGGGACAATGCAACCAATGCGAAGTTAGTGCCAACCATCCTACCAGCTTACATTCCCCCTCTAAGTGGTGAGATTAAAAGGGACAGTGTCCCTAAAGACTTTGAATACACCCTAGTCCTTGCATATCTACTGAAAGGAGTTCGCACCTACTGCGCATATCAAGACAAGGTTACAGCGTTGAAGTTTTGTGACTTCAACCTGGGAGACCATAAAGCCTACAGCATGCTTGCACCATATAAGTACTTAACAAGGACTAAGGGTTGGAACTCGAAGATCGTCCCTCAGCAATGGATGATGAACCTTGCGCAGTCTACTCTGCTCAATGTTATGAAAATACCGCACTTCGGAAGACATCAAGAGGTGACTGCTTGTGTGAAATTGTTGCTATAAAGTTACCACGGAGGATACCTGTGGTTAAACCGTCGCATAATTGTTGATCCGGTGCTAATCAATAGGATTACAGGGCTTAGCATGCAGGGCCCTGATCCCCATGAGTATTACCCTGGAAAGACCACGGACCGCGCTCTTTCACAAAAGATTAAAGAGGCTTATGGAAATGTTGAAAAAGGTGCACGAGGTTACAAGGTATCCTCTATCGAGAGTGGCGTAGTGTGCCTCACATGTCATATGATAGCAGGGAAGCTCGTATGTAAGAATAGACCTACACAAGTATCCGGCTTTGTAGTTGACCTCGCAGGGAAGTGCGCGGAGGGACTACAAATGAATTGGGCAAAATATTTGGTCAATCAACTACAAATTGACTGTAGAGAAGCCCAGGACCAAGGGCATGAATTCCACTTTAGCTGGCTACTAATATTGATCGCCTTTGTTGCATGGGAGCTACCATAAGGTGCAACCTTCCCCGACCTCGACCCATTCGAACCATTAGCTGTGAAGTTTAGTACCTTATGGTACTCAACGAACATGAGCAAGCAGTGGAAATCAAATGCCATTTTTCACAGATACTATAACCAATTGAAAGCAGCCATAGGGGGTGAACCTCGCATAACCGCAAACACTTTACAAAGGTTTCAACCTTTGATAAAGTTCAGCGTGGACCGCCACTTTATATACCTAACTCCACGCTCTGATGAACACCAAGAATAGCTTCAGTCCTATTATAAGCTGACCGAAGAAGACCTAGAAGAAATTACCAAGGAATGGTCAGCTGACCTCCTTGTTCCAGCAGATCCAATGTACATTTCAGATATTGACAGCCCAAAAGCTGCGCAGGACACACCTGGGCCCAGTGAGATGAAGAAGACAAAGAAGACAAAGGAAACAAAGAATTCTGAAGAGGTTCAGGATGTAGATAGCTACTCTGTAAAGACAGCCTCCATCACATCCGATCAAGAAGGTAACAATGATGACCTAGAGGAAGTCTAACAACAACCAGAAGAAGAAGTCAAAGTTCCAAAGAAGAGAAAAGGGTCACCTTCGAAGTCTTCCTCTAAGAAGAAAGCAAAAGCGACCGTGACCAAGATGAAGACCA